>WNGS01079700.1:0-26247 GCA_020271785.1 Procambarus virginalis | reverse complement strand
GTACTTAATTTCATCTTCTAGGTTTCCTACACTGAGCTTTACTTTTTGCTCTGTATCTAAGTGTTACCCATCCCTCATTACTTATGTATTTAAACCCAACCACCGTATCATTGTGTTCTTGCTGTCTTCCTCTTATGTGCTAGCCAATTTGCCTGTATGTGCCTACCAAATTTTGTCAACTACCATTCAAAGTGTCATTGCTACAATCAATTCTAGCTACCTAAGTGCTTTATTATACTGTACCTACATTTTTCTCCTCATTCTCTTCTTGTTTTCTTTTTTCTTTTCTTGCCAGTACATGTTAGGTCATTTCCCCTTTTATTGTAATTTTTGCTAGTATGTTACCCTACTAAAAATTTTCCTTAGTAGATAAGAGACCTGCCCGAAACGCTGCGCGACATAGTGGCTTTACAAGATTGTAATTACCATATATATATTGTCCACCTTCCCAATGAACCTGCTTGTATATGAATAAATAAATAAATAAATAAATAAATAAATATATGAATAGGATCGGATATAGTCCAGTGCATGGGCCTCTCGATTCCATAATGAGTGGAGTTTTACATAAGAGGTAATTTTGATTAACAGTATCAAACGCATTTCTCAGGTCAATGAAGAGTCCATCGGAAACTCATTTTTTTCAAGGTCTGGAGTAACTTATATCCAGGAGACTAATACTTGCATCGTTGGTACTCTTTTGGGAGCGGAAGCCAACCTGACAGGGGCTAAGGACTGTCGAATTTTAAGCAGATGGAGTAGAGGGGGTCCGTCTAGATTACCACAAGCTACACGAATGACTAAATATGAAACGTCTAGGTTAGGTTGACACTAACCTAACTAAACCTAACCCTTGGGCAACCCGTCCCTACGCGAAATGTACTATGTCAAATATTTGACTTATTTGGTCCGGTTGCATAGGTATCATACTAAACATAATAGTTTCCCTTGAAAGCTTCGTAAAAAACACCGCCCTTACCTAAGCTACTTAGTATGTTTAGATAAACATAGCATCTTAGAAAGCTTGGTAATTACCATTGTTACTTAACCTATTGTATGTATAGGTTAGGTAATAATATACCTGACCTACCTACTTAAACCAAAAAAGTACTTTTTTGGTTTTGTTTTTAATAAGGCAAAAGTTTTACAGTTTTTCAATTCACTAGGAGTGAGTTCCATAGACTAGGTCCCTTAATTTGCATAGAGTGTTTACACAGATTAAGTTTGACCCTGGGGATATCAAAGAGATATTTTTTTCTGGTGTGGTGATAATGGGTCCTATTACATCTGTCCAGAGAGAGTTTCAGAGCATGGTTTGCATTTAAGAACAGGGTTTTGTAGATGTAGTTGACACAAGAGAATGTGTGGAGGGAGTTAATATTTAGCAAGTTTAGGGATTTAAACAAGGGAGCTGAGTGTTGTCTGAAAGCAGAGTTAGTTATTATTCTGATAGCAGATTTTTGCTGGGTGATGATGGGCTTAAGGTGGTTTGCAGTGGTAGACCCCCATGCACAGATACCATAATTAAGATAGGGGTAGATTAGAGCATAATAGAGAGAGAGGAGAGCAGAGTTAGGAACATAATATCTGATTTTGGAGAGTATACCAACTGTCTTAGAGACTTTCTTAGTTATGTGTTGAATGTGGGTGCTGAAGTTGAGTCTCTTGTCTAGGAATAGGCCAAGAAACTTGCCATCATTTTTATTACTGATGTTAATGTTGTCTATCTGTAGCTGAATTGCATTTGATGATTTGCTTCCAAATAAGATGTAGTAAGTCTTTTCGATGTTTAATGTTAGTTTGTTAGTTGACATCCATAAGTGGACTTTTTTTAATTCATTATTCACAACATTATTTAGTGTATGTGGGTTGAGGTCTGAATAGATAAGAGTAGTATCGTCAGCAAACAATATAGGTTTGAGAATATTAGAGACATTAGGCAGATCGTTTATATATATAAGAAATAGAAGAGGTCCTAAGATACTGCCCTGTGGCACTCCAACGGTAATTGGTAGAGTGGAAGAAGTTGTTTCATTGATAGTTACATATTGGTGTCTGTCACTAAGATAGGATCGGATGTAGTCAAGGGCAAGGCCTCGGATTCCATAATGCTGGAGTTTAAGTAAGAGGTAGTTGTGATTAACAGTATCAAAGGCTTTTCTTAGGTCAATGAAGAGTCCAATCGGAAACTCATTTTTGTCAAGTGCTGAGTAGATTACGTCAAGGAGACTAATGATTGCATCGTTGGTGCTCTTTTGGGACCTGAAGCCAAACTGGCAGGGGCTGAGTATGTCGAATTTTACGAGGTAGGAATAGAGCTGTTTGTAAATAATTTTTTCAAATATTTTTGATAGAATGGGTAGATTTGATATTGGTCTATAATTGTTTATGTCCGCCGGATTGCCTCCTTTATGGACTGGCGTTACTCTTGCTTTTTTGAGGATATCAGGGAAGGTGTGACACTCTATAGATTTGTTGAACAGTAGGGCTATGGGTGGGGCAAGGGCATGGGAGGCTCTCTTGTATACAATGGACGGAATTTCACTGGTGTTCCCTGCCTTTGTTTTTAGAGAGTGTATGATGGACACAACATCTTCCGGGCTGATTGGTGAAAGGAGAAGAGAGTTTGGATAGCTGCCTGAGAGATATGTGTTAATATGTGTCTGAGTCTGTGGGATTTTACTGGCAAGATTAGCACCAACCGATGAAAAGAAACTATTAAATTCATTTGCCATTTCTAAATCAGTTGACGGTATATCCCCATCCTTGTAGAGTTTTATTTGGTTATGTGAGTGTTGTTTAGTTCCTAGGATACTAGAGATGGTTTTCCAAGTGCTTTTCATGTTGCCTTTTGCTTCATTGAATCTATTCACATAATATGCAAGTTTTGCCTTTCTTATGATACTGGTAAGCATTGATGAGTACCTTTTAGCTACTTCCTTTGAAACTAGGCCAATCCTAAGTTTCTTTTCATATTCATGTTTCTTGTTGATTGAATTGAGAATGCCGCTTGTGAGCCATGGATTGTTTAATCTTTTGTCAGTTACTTGCTTGGTAAGAAGGGGACAATGAAGGTTGTAGAGGCTTAGAGTTTTGGAGAGGAAGAGGTTAGCTAATGAATTTATATCCTGAGTATTATTGAATTCAGAATCCCAGTTAATATTGTGAAATGCATCTGTAAGATTGCCCAAAGCTGATTCACTGTGTAGCCTAAATGAAAGTTTCTTGCTTTTTGGTGGTGTTATGTCCATGTTCGCTATGAGAAAGGTAGGATAGTGGTCAGTTGTTCAGTTGTTCTATCCTATCTTAGTGATAGACACCAATGTGTAGCCATCAATAATATAACCTCTCCCACTCTACCAATAACCGTTGGAGTGCCACAGGGCAGCATCTTGGGACCTCTTCTATTTCTTATATACATCAATGATCTGCCTAATGTCTCTAACATTCTGAAACCTATTTTGTTTGCTGATGATAATACCCTCATCTACTTTAACCCCAACCCTCATACAACAAATAATGTTGTTAATAATGAACTAAAAAAAAGTTCACTTATGGATGTCAACCAACAAACTAACACTTAACATAGAAAAGACCTACTATATCTTATTTGGAAGCAAATCTACAAGTGCAATTCAGCTTCAGATAGACAATGTAAACATTAGCAATAAAAATGATGGAAAGTTTCTTGGCCTATTCCTAGACAAGAGACTCAACTTCGGTACCCACATACAGCACATAACTAAGAAAGTCTCTAAAACAGTTGGTATACTCTCCAAAATCAGATATTATGTACCTAACGCTGCTCTCATCTCTCTATATTATGCACTAATCTATCCCTATCTTAACTATGGTATCTGTGCATGGGGTTCAACCACTGCAAACCACCTCAAGTCCATCATCACCCAGCAAAAATCTGCTATCAGAATAATATCAAATTCTGCTTTCAGACAACACTCAGCCCCTTGTTTAACTCCCTAAACATGCTAAACATAATCTCACTCCACAAATTCTCTTGTGTCAACTACATTTACAAAACCCTGTTCTTAAATGCAAATCCTGCTCTGAAATTCTTCCTGGACAGATGTAATAGTACCCATTATCACCACACCAGAAATAAATATCTCTTTGATTGTAAGGAGATGTAGAATCTCCTCAGCTAGTTTTCCTAAGTTTCTAGAATAGGCTAGTCGCTCTAGGGACTCTAGAAACTGTAGCTTTCAAATTTACATATACTTGTGGGATGTCAAATGAAAGCTTATGTTACTGGCTGTCAGTTAAAACTAATGGGAGGTCTGTGATTGCTCTGTAGAGAGAATTACAGAAATTTTCCTGTTCTGTGAAACAGAGAGAGATTTGTAAGTGAAGGTGTGAGGAGGTACTATAACTCAAGAACCATTAGAGATTGGAGGGGGGACAGTGGGGGAACGCTGCCTCCCCCCCCACCAAGGGAGACGTTGAGACGTTGTGTTAGGCCTGCCCCTCCCTGTGACGTCACGTCGCGTCACAGGGCGAGCCGGCCGGGGCGCTTGTGATTGGTGCAGGCACTTCTACTCCCATGCCGAGTTTTGGCGCCAATGATTGTTATTGGAAGCGGCACGATGGAGTCGTGCCGGCTTCCTGCTGATTGGTCAAGACAAGGTAGGGGGGAAGATATGGGGATATGAGTCTCCCTAGCCCGCCAAGAGTTCAGTTTTGAATTGGGTGGCAAGCTGGGAGATTGTGACCCTGGTGGAGGTGGCGAGGCCGCCACCTCCACCCCCGTTAATCAGGGGTGATCCGGACTAATCTTCTTGCATGGCACTCCTGCCACCCTGGGTGTGTCGAAGCCCAAAATTCGCGTGGAACTTGGGACTGATAAATACAGGACAGTGAAAAGCCTCAGAGACAGTGATCACCCATGGGGCAGCTACCAGAGCCCCATGGGGTAGCAGGTGGCTCAGATATCCTGTATGTTCATGGACAATTGGGTGGAATAATGGGCAGGGCCTACCAGTGTAATTAAGGTGATATTACAGGCCCCTGTTGGACTTTGAATTCCGCCCGACGGCATCATGTGGTGGTGACGCTTGTCATCCGTGTCAATCCAGTGTAAGAGCGAGTCATGCTCTAGTTTGTTGGGGTTGTGGTGATTTCCCATCCACATGTGTGTATGCCACGCGGCCGCCCTCTGGCCGCCCGCGGCCACCCGCCGCCCGCCCCGGCCACCCACCAGCCAGGCCAGGCCAGGCCACCTCACCCCGCGCACCAGCAGCCCGGGTGGGGTGCTGTGACGTTACGCGCCACCCGTGGCTACCCTCCTGAGGGCCACGCGGTGGCCACATGTTTGGCCACTACCTTTGGCCACCCCCTTGGCCACTTTCCCAAGACAGCCTAGGGCCACATCTTGTCGACGCACGAGGAGCGAGCTAAGTGTTGACAGCCAGGTGGTAATGACCTGGGAAATGAGAAAATGTGCGGAAGTAAACGTGAGTACTTGAACAGAGTGTAACAGTGTCTCAGTATTAGTGGAAATATGGGTAAAGTTATGCTGTTCCTAGCCCGGCCAGGCTAGGGAAGCAGCTGAGAGACCTGTCTGTGCATGTCCAGGAGACTAGTAGAGGAAATACCTGGAGAGGGATATTGTCCACAGTACCACCCTTGTAGATTTTTATCTGTAGATATATTGTTGTGTGTAGACTGACTCGAGTTTGGGACCAGTCAGTGTAGAAAATCATCATATATAAATAAATATATAAATATAAATATAAATATGTTTATTCAGGTAAGGTACATACATACAAGTAATGTTACATTAATGGATCGATTTATAGATAGAGCTAGTACATACAATGCCTAAAGCCACTATTACGCAATGCGTTTCAGGCAAGAAAACATTAATATCTAAAACTTAATGCTAATTGAACAAAAAGAATAAAATGTTTTGAGAACAAATACAAATAAAGAAAAAAAAGGGGGAACATGACTGAAAAAGCAGCACAAATACAAAAGGTTGACAAACAGCATTGATTAAAAAAAAAAAACAGACATGGGTTGACAATAGAGGGGTAAGGTAGGTTACAGGGAGTTTATCAGGTAGTGTTTAGTTTTAATCTTAAACTGGTTGAGAGAGGTACAGTCTTTAACATGGTTGGGAAGGTCATTCCACATTCTGGGTCCCTTGATTTGTAGAGCATTTCTAGTTTGGTTAAGTCGTACTCTTGGAATATCAAAACTGTATTTATTTCTGGTGTGGTGCTCATGGGTTCTGTTACAGCTTTCAATGAAGCTTTTGAGGTCAGGATTGGCATTACAGTTCAGCGTTTTATATATGTATAATACACATGAGAGAATGTGCAGTGACTTAATATCTAACATATTGAGAGATTTGAGTAGGGGTACCGAGTGATGTCTGGAGCTTAAGTAGGCTTGTATATAAATGATCCAGTCTGTCGATTCTGTATAATCGTTCAGCCAGGATTAGGCCATGGTACCGGCTTGATTAATTATGCCAGTGTAGAAGTAAGCAGACCCGCGTTGCAGGGTTATTAGTGGATATCCTGAGGTCTGTATATTGTCCTGGTGATTAATTTGCATTGTTTAGGTAAGGCATTCTATGTGTTGATTTGCATGTTGTTGTACTGTGTTGTGTGGTGAGTCAGTAGTTGTGATTGCTGACTGATTGCCTAATGATGTCATTAGCATGTGGGGCATGCTGACGGTATCATTATGTTGCAGGTTTGTGCAGTGTTATCAGGTATACGATATTACTGTCCTAGGAACTGTGTTGAGGATTTAAGGGGACCCTTTGAGTATTCAGGGAAATTCTCAGTCACTTAATGAGAGCGGGCAATTAGTTAATTTGCCTAATTATGGGAGAATTAGCGCCAGCTGTCCGCGTAGAGCGACGGTGTCTTATATTAACGTAAATTGTCTTGCTGAAGCAACCGGAATCGATCGTTCTTTTGCAACGTTTGCAAGATTAGAGGGGGCAGTAATATTGGTATACTTTGAGTTGTTGCAAAACCGTGTGTCATTACTGTGTGGGCATAGTAATTAATGAGTTGCAGTAGTCGCAACCGTATGTGGGCGGTGCTATTTTGTTGTTTTGCATGCCATTATATGTGTGACCTATGTAACATTTGGGTTACTTATTTATTTATTTATTTATTTATTTATTTATTCATATACAAGAAGGTACATTGGGAATGTGAGAATATATAATATGGTAATTACAATCTTGTAAAGCCACTAGTACGCGCAGCGTTTCGGGCAGGTCCTTAATCTAAGAAAATTTTTAGTAGGTAAATACTAGCAGAAATTATAAAAAAGAAATGATAACAGTTACATGGCAAGAAAAGAAAAAAGAAAAAAAAAGATGAGAGAAAATTGTAGGTACAGTATAATAAAGCACTTAGGTAGCTAAGATTGATTGCAATGAAAGCTTGAATGGTAGTTGACAAAATTTGGTAGGCACAATACAGCAAATGGCTAGCACATAAAGGAAGACAGCAATGAACACAATGATAAGGTTGTTTGGGTTAAACACATAAGAATTAGGAGATTGGGTAACACTAGATACAGAGCAAAAAATAAAGCTCAGTGTAGGAAACTAAGAAGATGAAATTAAGTACTTTTTGGTTTTGTTTTTAAATAAGGCAAAAGTTTTACAGTTTTTCAATTCACTAGGGAGTGAGTTCCATAGACTAGGTCCCTTAATTTGCATAGAGTGTTAACACAGATTAAGTTTGACCCTGGGGATATCAAAGAGATATTTATTTCTGGTGTGGTGATAATGGGTCCTATTACATCTGTCCAGAGAGAGTTTCAGAGCATGGTTTGCATTTAAGAACAGGGTTTTGTAGATGTAGTTGACACAAGAGAATGTGTGGAGGGAGTTAATATTTAGCAAGTTTAGGGATTTAAACAAGGGAGCTGAGTGTTGTCTGAGAGCAGAGTTAGTTATTATTCTGATAGCAGATTTTTGCTGGGTGATGATGGGCTTAAGGTGGTTTGCAGTGGTAGACCCCCATGCACAGATACCATAATTAAGATAGGGGTAGATTAGAGCATAATAGAGAGAGAGGAGAGCAGAGTTAGGAACATAATATCTGATTTTGGAGAGTATACCAACTGTCTTAGAGACTTTCTTAGTTATGTGTTGAATGTGGGTGCTGAAGTTGAGTCTCTTGTCTAGGAATAGGCCAAGAAACTTGCCATCATTTTTATTACTGATGTTAATGTTGTCTATCTGTAGCTGAATTGCATTTGATGATTTGCTTCCAAATAAGATGTAGTAAGTCTTTTCGATGTTTAATGTTAGTTTGTTAGTTGACATCCATAAGTGGACTTTTTTTAATTCATTATTCACAACATTATTTAGTGTATGTGGGTTGAGGTCTGAATAGATAAGAGTAGTATCGTCAGCAAACAATATAGGTTTGAGAATATTAGAGACATTAGGCAGATCGTTTATATATAAGAAATAGAAGAGGTCCTAAGATACTTTGTTTCTTTAAGGTGTGTTGAGGACTTAAGGATTCAGTGAGTTAATTAGGGGTAATTAACTGGATAAGGGGGTGCACATTTGTTGTTGTTGAATGAGTGAGGGCTGTTATGGGAGAACAGTGTTGAACTTGAGCTTGTTGGAATACGTTTCCGGTGCAATTAATTGTCCGTGTGACAACTAATTGACCACTCTAGCTAATTATGTAATTAGCATTCTTATCATGAATTCACGTAGTGGGAGAGGATCTGTCAGAGTCTGTCAGTGATAGTGTTAACGTCAGTTGCTCGAGACTAATTACCTTCGGGGTTAAGGCAATTAGTGGCTCATGATAATTAGTGGAGTAATTAACGTCTGGAGTCTTGAGGACTCAGATGACTCGGTAAAGCGAGGTCATGGAGTTAGCATACGTTATATTAATCATATTCTGTCTGGTGACAGTAGATTAAGTTGCACTCATTGTTAATTAGTAATTAACTCCTCTTCCGTGAATTCACAGTGCTTGATGAGACCTGCTTAGGCAGTGCGGGGTGAGACGTATTTATGTATGATTAATTATCGGTCCTGGTGACAGTTAATTAATTGCTCGAGGTTAATTAGGGTAATTAGCACTCATAGTAAAGTAATTAATGTCAGACTGTTGAGAAGCCACCCACTTGGGGTAGGCTTAGTTAACGTAACTCAATTGGGATGTAATTAGGGTCCGTTTGACCTTAATTAAGAATTACTCACTGAATACTTGCAGGGAGTCAAGTGTGATGTAATGTAAGAGTTTGAGTTATTGTGACAAGATGACTTGTGTTAACGTAGAGTACTATCAGGTTGTTGTCTAGCGTGAGACAATTGTTTGTGAGTAAAGTAGTACTTTGTTGCTGACTGCTGTGATCAGTCATTTCCATCATTATTCACATAATCAATGTTGTAATTGATTAAGGCAATTGCTTTTGGTTATCGTCTGGTGACGAGAGTAAAGTAACTTAGGATGTGTGGAGCTGTGTCCCAGAATCCCACCTTGCCTGACTTTGTTCACTTTAGTTGTGATAGGGGGAGTCACTGTTAGACTACCCGCCTAGTTATGGGGGTCTCTCCTGTTTGTAAGGAGGACCTTAAGCTCGTGATTAGAGTAACTGTACACCGTGAAGCCGTGTCACTATTGATTGCTTGCTTGTGTCATCAGTGGATCCTTCTTTTGTTCAGTTAGTTCATGTTGTCAGCCCGAAGTGTCAGCAGGATGGAGCCTGCTGTCATTTCTCGAGGGGCTGTTGAATAGCTGTGTTGCAAATGCCACTGGATGAACATTAACATAATTAAATCACTCGCTGTGGTGTAACTTAGTCTGTGATATTTTTTTGTTTGCAATATTGCGTCGTCAGTGGGCACACCTGTGTTCAGGTTAGTTCAGTATGCAGCCACACAGCAAGGGTTCTAGTTAGCTGTTGGTTATAGTGCCACTGGATGGATATTAACGTAAATGTAAACTCGATAATGTAGTAGTCTAGTCTCTTGTTATTAATAAATTGTTTATTTTATAGAAAACGGTCTTTGATGTCAACCTTCAACTATTCTGTGCCACACCCATGTTCTGATGTATTGATTATTGTTGCTGTGATCTTTGATACGACGGCTGTGCTCTTGGGAATTCGAATCCATTCATAGCGCCACATCAAATATAAAATTTGATTGTGAGAACCCGTCGGTTACCCTTTTTTTTGTTTTAACGTCATGTTTAACTAGGAGGAACCAGCGGTCTATGTGGACAGGTTTTCACCCCTGGTGGTGGAAGCCTGGTGGTTTGCTCCCGCTTCTCCTTTTTCTATTGGACTCATGCTTAACTTCCAAGAGCNTAGTTCTGTGAATGCTGTGGAGGAGGGACTGTCCCATTTTGCAGATGTCCCAACGTGACGAGGTGCAGTCGTTGCTGATGATTCCCAGTCTGTTCGGGAGGTCCCGACCAGACTGATCCATTTACCATGATGTCGATTTGACGGACTACACCCCATTCGCCTTCAACCCTATCGGATGAGTCCGGAAAGAAGGCCATCGTCCGTAAGGAGGTCGACTTCTTGCTTCAGCACGGCCTCATCAGGCCGAGCCAGGGCTCTTGGTGCTCGCCCTGCCTTTGGTCCCCAAACCAGATGGCTCCTGGCGATTATGCACCGATTATCGGCAGCTCAACAAGGCGACCATAGTGGACGCCTATCCGTTGCCACGTCTCGAGGACTGTATCGACGAAAATCGGGAACGCCACTTTTTTCTAAGTTTCGATCTCTCGAGAGGGTACTATCAAATCCCTCACTGAACGTGCTAAACAACTAACGGCGTTTGTGACACCCGAGGGTGTGTTTGAGTATCAAGTGTTACCATTCGGCTTGCGTAATGCCCCTGCCACGTTCCAGAGGCTAATGAACTCTTTGCTCACTAATGTGCCAAATTGTCGGGCGTATTTAGATGATATTGTGCTCTTTGATATTAATTGGGCTGACCACATAGCTAGGTTATGCCAGTTGTTCACAGTGTTGCAACATGCAAATCTAACCTTAAATGCTAAAAAGTGTCACTTTGGCCAAGGCACAGTGACGTACCTCTTTATGAAGTGGGCCAAGGAAAAGTGTTACCTCGACAAGACAAAATTAGTGCTATTCTGGACTATCCAGTGCTCAGGTCTAAAAAGGACATTTAACGATTTATCGGTATGTGTGCGTACTACCGACGCTTTTTGTCAGAACTTTTCCAGTGTGGCCACTCCTCTCACAGATTTGTTGCGGAAGGCCGTTAAATTTAAGTGGTCATCGGACTGTGCAGAGGCATTTAAAAACTTGAAATTGATCTTAGCTTCCGCCCCAGTGCTTGCTAGTCCAAGGTTCGACCGTCCGTTTAAATTCAAGTTGACGCGTCTGACTCGGGTGCTGGTGCAGTGTTTTTTTGCAAACTGGGGTGATAAAGTGGAACACCCAGTATATTGTTACTCTGTGAAATTTGACAAGGCACAGCGCAATTATTTTGGTGATAGAAAGAGGCGTTGGCGCTAGTGCTAACTTGCAAAAAGTTCGAAGTGTACCTCACAGGTAATATAGTAGAAGTGTACACGGACCATAACCCATGTTTTCATGAATCAGATGAAGCAGAAAAATAAACGCATCCTCAGGTGGGCATTGTACCTACAGGACTTTAATCTATCTATTATCCACCTACCGGGCCGGCTCAACGTGATAGCCGACGCTCTGTCCCGCTTGCCTGAGTAACATTCATCTGAGCCGCAGGAAGCCATACCAAATGTCATACCTTACCTTGAGATACCTTGAGGTGCTTCCGGGCTTATCGTCCCCGCGGCCCGGTCATCGACCAGGCCTCCTGGTTGCTGGACTGATCAACCAGGCTGTTGGACGCGGCTGCTCGCAGCCTGACGTATGAGTCACAGCCTGGTTGATCAGTATCCTTTGGAGGTGCTTATCCAGTTCTCTCTTGAACACTGTGAGGGGTTTGCCAGTTATGTCCCTTATGTGTAGTGGAAGCGTGTTGAACAGTCTCGGGCCTCTGATGTTGATAGAGTTCTCTCTCAGAGTACCAGTTGCACCTCTGCTTTTCAACGGGGGTATTCTGCACATCCTGCCATGTCTTCTGGTCTCATGTGATGTTATTTCTGTGCTTTAGTTATTTTTTTTTTAGGTTCTCCTGTGACATTAAATATCCCATGTCCAATTTATTTACTTCCTTTTGTTGTTGTTTTTTTGTTTTGTGTATGTTTTTTTCTTTCAGAGAATTCCTTGTTTTTTTTGCAGAGAAATTGTTGTTTTGATTGATTATCTTGTATGTCATGGATTCCCTTTTTATTCTCTGCGTACTCTTACAAAAAATATGACTACTCCTCTAGTAGTCACATTTTTTTTTCTCTGAAGGGGGGAGGAGTGTTACGACTCTGGGTTCTTTAGATGGAAACCAGAGGTCAAATTTGAGCTTATTGAGCTACCATAGAGTAAAAACGCATTGCGAGTGGCATTTGTCGTATCTTCCCTGCCAGTCGTAAGATTAGTCTTGTCTCTCGAAGAGTATTTAAAGATTGAGCTTGGGGTTGATTATTAAATAATAAAATAGGCACCAACTATGTTTACTAATACTGTCTAATCATTTGTAAAGTAAACCTGAGTAAACTTTGTATCGGGCGCCAGTATGATTAGTTGAACAGTCCGCCGGCAGCATTAGTCCACGAAGGAGGAGACGAGAGACGTCCTTCTCTGCTGACTGCCTGTGCCGTTCGGACGTGCTCTCCTCCTTCCTCTTAATTCTTTATTTCTGTGACTTAGTTGGTTAAGTACTCCATTACTCATTTTTGTATATGTCTGGCATACCTATCGTTATATGTGTAGAGTAGTATACCTGGGGTGTAGTAAGTGTTATTTAAGTTTTTATATTACCTGCTATGCTAACGGGGGTCCCAGTGTAAACACGTGGTCTCCTACCCTAAGCTGACTAACCCCAGTGTGTTATAGTAGAGCTTTACCCTAGCTTGTTTCCAGTGTAAACCTTGTATCCTGCTTATGTGGACCGAGGCTTTTAACGTAAGTTTGTGTGGTAAAGTTAGTATTAAATTGTTATTGGTGTGATTGTGTATGGGGGGTGTTAAGGAGTTAATAAATAAGTAAGTTTGAACAGAGTATCCCTTATTCCTGTGTGGGAGTACAATAATCTATTCCTAGACTAACCGGGTTTAGTAGCAAGCATTTATTACTGTGGATATATTATTTTGGGGGCCGGACCTTTTGATTCTCCCATATCTTGATACCTCTATTTCTACTTACCCTTACCCCTTAATAGTACCAGTTCCCCATAGCAAGCCCACTATTGTTCATAACACACCTCAAGGTATACTCAAGGTAAGGGTGTTGGCAGCGTTCCGTGATAGGTGGCACGAGGTGGTCCACAGCAAGAAACAGCAGGAGTGAAGGTCCAGTGGGAATCCATGTTGTAGTCCATCGTGGCTGGGTATCGTCGAAACTCTCTGGGGTCACCAATGTAACGTACGTTTATGTTACGTTGTTGGGTTGATTAGATACACAGTGTTTAGTGAGTTTCATATTTATTTAGTAGTCCTGGATACAGCAGTGTCGTAGACGTTGAGACGAAGCCTGGAGCAGAGCAGAGAGCTGAGTGAGGCCGGAGTCGTGGAGCTCTATGCAGGAGAGCGTGGCGGCTCGATTGGAAGTTGCGAGTGTCTGAACTCGGAGAGCGAGAGCGTTGTAGCTGGATGCGGTCGTAGTCTGCTGTCTGCTCTGTGTCGAAGCTGTAGCGTCTTGGGTCGATTAGAACTGCACAAGCCAAGTACTATATTCTTGACTGGAGATGGTACTGCCTTGCTGTTCTCCCATCGCTGGGTTATATGGTGATTACACCTCAGCTCCCTCCAACAAGGTGAGGAGAGTATTGGGGAAAGGATTGTAGATTCTGTAATTAGTTATGCTATGAAGATAATGAGATAATGGAGCATAGTATAAGATTAACTCGCTACACTATTATTAGAAAAACAAGGTGCAAACCATACCCCTTACAAATGAAATCTATTTATTTATATACAAGAAGGTACATTGGGTTGTGAGAGTATGTAACACATATTAAGAGGTAGTTTAGTTTAGTTCATTTATTATGCACCCCATACCCATCCCGTGGGCGGTAGTGGAAAGGGTTACAGAGGCACATAATGGGCTCAGGGACCCCACAATTCATTTAGCTAAGCAAGTTACAATCTTGATGAGCTAGTTACAAAATTCAATATAAGTCGTCACATCAACAATGGGTTCGAGAGCGACCTCAAGTACAGGTACATTAAGCAAAGTTTGAGTTGACGGAGTGGGTAGCACAAGGTACAGTGCGAGTTATGCATTTAGAAACAAGGCACCGCCGAAGGAGGCTATTATTTGTTATGCGCCTCATACTCAACCAGTAAGTAGTGGAGCAAAACATAGATTACATGGTCATAGTCATAATCAGGCCTCAGTGGCTATTTTTACATTATCATTTACAACTAACTTAAGTAAAATAAAAACCAGTAAACAGACTGCTGTTTTCTAATTCTAGTTAGTTTTTTCTAGTTAGAAAAATTCTAGTTAGAAAAAAGATTCTAGTTAGTTTTCTAGTTAGCTATTTTTTTTAAATTTTTAAATTTAATTGTAACTTGATTTATACATCATTTATTGTAATTAATTATCGAGCTCATTTTGTTTTCTTAAGTTCATACTAATTATAGATTCACAACTAAGCTATGTTAAATAATTTATTTTTAAGATTATTTTTACTTACGATTATTATTTGTCTCTTTATTTTTTGCTATATATTATTCTTGTCAGTCTACTGATTTTTTCTTCTCCCTTAACCTAACTACTGTATCCTTCCTGGCTATCTACGGGGATCTTTACTCTACTTCAAATTGTTTCTATCTTTTGTGTACCTACGTTTATTGTTGTGGTTTGCTATAATTACTTTCTATTTACAACAGATTTAGTATTTAACTGTTCCTGTAATTGCTTATCTTATTGTATCGTGACATTATTGAATCTATATGCTTACTGATATTGATCCTGATCGAAATCTTCTGTCCCATATCCACACAAATCAGCACATTGATCATCATTACTGCAAGTATTACACAGCAAATCTTGCAAAAAACAAACTCCTTGTAACGTACGATTATGTTACGTTGTTGGGTTGATTAGATACACAGTGTTTAGTGAGTTTCATATTTATTTAGTAGTCCTGGATACAGCAGTGTCGTAGACGTTGAGACGAAGCCCGGAGCAGAGCAGAGATCTGAGTGAGACCGGAGTCGTGGAGCTCTATGCGGGAGAGTGTGGCGGCTCAATTGGGAATTGCGAGTGTCTGAACTCGGGGAGCGAGAGCATTGTAGCTGCATGCGGCCGTAGTCTGCTGTCTACTCTGTGTCGAAGCTGTAGCGTCTTGGGTCAATTAGAACTGCCCACGCCGAGTACTACATTCTTGACTGGAGATTGTACTGGTTTGCTGTTCTCACCTCGCTGGGTTATATGGTGATTACACCTCAGCTCCCTCCAACAAGGTGAGAAGAGTATTACCTGTAATTGGGGAAAGGATTGTAGCTTGTGTGATTAATAATGCATTAACTTAAGTTGTGGTCGTTGTGGAACATGTAGTCCGGTACCAAAAGATGCAGGCAGTTTGTGGACAAGCTCGATGTAGCAGGAGAGAAGAATGTGCATGATTGTTGCGTCCTTGGGTCGCTGGTGGAGCATTTAGATCCGGGGCGGATGGGCTCGGGCACCAGGACAATAGGAGGTAATGTAGGCACGTAGTTAGGACAACAAGGGAATCACTGCTAGAGCTGAATTGTCCTGGAGGCGACGAAGAGTCGGAATCGCAAGCTGTAAGTCCTGTACTGCGCAAAGTATTTGAGTCGGCAGAGTATCAGGATGCAGTGAACGTGTAGATGAATCTGATGACAGAGCAGCTGTCGTGGGAGTCTCTGTAGAACAAGCAGTGCCCTGGCAGCGACGGAGAGTCGGCAGGACAGGCTGTAGATCCCACATGATGTAGTTGCTGATGAAACTGTCAGATGAGTGAGTAACGATCGTGGAGCAACAAGCCGTAGTAAATAAAAATGCAGAGATGATCGCGATGAAAATCATAGCTGTGGCGAGGGTGTTGGCAGCGTTCCGTGACAGGTGGCAGCGGTCAACAAGCGGACAGCAAGCAACAGCAGGAGTGAAGGTCCAGTGATAATCCATGTTGTAGTCCGTCGTGGCTGGGTATCGTCGAAACTCTCCGGGGTCACCAATGTAACGTACGATTATGTTACGTTGTTGGATTGATTAGATACACAGTGTTTAGTGAGTTTCATATTTATTTAGTAGTCCTGGATACAGCAGTGTCGTAGACGTTGAGACGAAGCCTGGAGCAGAGCAGAGATCTGAGTGAGGCCGGAGTTGTGGAGCTCTATGTGGGAGAGCGTAGCGGCTCGATTGGGAATTGCGAGTGTCTGAACTCGGGGAGCGAGAGCGTTGTAGCTGGATGCGTGGTAGTCTGCTGTCTGCTCTGTGTCGAAGCTGTAGCATCTTGGGTCAATTAGAACTGCCCACGCCGAGTACTACATTCTTGACTGGAGATGTACTGGTTTGCTGTTCTCACCTCGCTGGGTTATATGGTGATTACACCTCAGCTCCCTCCAACAAGGTGAGAAGAGTATTACCTGTAATTGGGGAAAGGATTGTAGCTTGTGTGATTAGTAATGCATTAAGATAATGAGATAATGGAGCGAGTATAAGGATTACTCGCTACATCCTAAATAGCACCTGCTTATCAGTTTACAACCAAAATGTTTGGTCACTTGGTAAACATTTTGATGATATAAATGCTCTACTTACAGCACTAGGTACTAAATTATCATTCATCATTTTAACGGAAACTTGGCTAAGTAATGACTATACTCAACTCTACAATTTAGCTGGTTATAAAGCCATTCATAACTGCAGGCCTAATAAAAAAGGAGGTGGCACAGCAATATATTACAAAGGTACCTTCATCTGCAATAGTGCTATTAGTGATAGAGACGACTATTGTGAATATACCTTTGCCAAGTTCTCCAGTAAATCCCTTAAATCCTCACTGACTATCGGTGCCATCTATAGATTTCCTAATACCAACATAGCTTCATTCTCAGACAACGTAAGGATTCTTATCATAAATAACAATCTCAACAAAAATCACATCATTCTGGGAGGTGATTTCAATATTGACCTGGGTCTTCAAAATAACCCTCCAGTTGACTATTTCCGTAACAGCATGCACTCCTGTCTGCTAATCCCCACAATCACCAAGCCCACCCGAGTCACTCAAACATCTGCCACTATGCTGGCTCACCTATGGACTAATATAACAGCTCCCCTTACATCTGGGGTAATTTATGACAGAGAACAACTGACCACTATCCTACCTTCCTCATAGCATACATGGACACAACACCACCAGAAACCAAGAAACTCTCATTCAGGCTACACAGTGAATCAGCTTTAGGCAATCTCTCTAATGCACTTCACAATATTAACTGGGAATCTGAATTTAATAATACACAGGATATAAACTCATTAACTAACTTCTTTCTCTCCAAAACTCTAAGCCTCTACAACACTCACTGTCCCCTCCTTACCAAACAAGTAACTGATATAAGAAAAAATAACCCGTGGCTCACAAGTGGCATAATTAAATCAATCAACAAAAAACATGAATATGAAAAGAAATTTAGGAGTGGCCTAGTTACAAAGGAAGTAGTTAAAAGGTACTCATCAGTGCATACCAGTATCATAAGAAAAGCTAAACTTTCATATTATGAGACTAGATTCAAAGAAGCAAAAGGCAACATGAAAAGCACATGGAATGTCATCTCTAATATCCTAGGAACTAAACAACACACCCACAACCAGATAACACTCTCTAAGGATGGCCTTACACCATCATCTGATTTAGAAATGGCGAATGAATTTAATAGCTTCTTTTCATCGATTGGTGCTAACCTTGCAAGTAAAATCCCACAGACTCAGACACATATCAACACATATCTCTCAGGCAGCTATCCAAACTCTCTTCTCCTTTCACCAGTCAGCCCGACAGATGTTGTGTCCATTATATACTCACTAAAAAACAAAGCTGGGAACACCAGTGACATCCTATCCATTGTATACAAGAGCGCCTCCCATGCCCTTGCGCCACCTATAGCTCTGCTGTTCAACAAATCCCTTGAGTGTCATACCTTCCCTGATATCCTTAAAAAAGCAAGAGTAACGCCACTTCATAAAGGAGGTAATCTGGCAGACAAACAATTATACACCAATATCAAACCTACCCATACTATCAAAAATATTTGAAAAAATTATCTACAAACAGCTCTACTCCGGTCCGTCTAATTACCACAAGCTACACAAGCTTCACAAAGCTTCCTGGCAATATGTTAGTAATGAATAAATATGATATATTTACTCATTATAATGTTGGTGCTGAATGTACAACACGAGAAAACATAATTTTAATCTGAAAAAGTATATTTATTAATTAAGAAATTAGACGAAAATAAAGAGTTGGTGACGTCAAATAAAGTCGACGATCAAGCGTCGGTTAGGTTAGGTTAGGTTAGGTTTGTTTTGGTTAAGTTAGGTTAGGTCAGGTCAATTATTACCTAACCTATACCTATAATAGGTTAAGTAACAATTGTAATTACGAAGCTATAAGATGCTAATTTTAACATACTAAGTAGGTTAGGTAAGGTCGGTGTTTTCTATGAAGCTTTTCAAGGGAAACTATTATGTTTAGTATGTCACCTATGCACGTAACAAATAAGTCAATATTGACTATACGAATTTGCGAGGACGGGTTGCAGGTTAGGTTAGTTTAGGTTAGGTCAACCTAACCTAACGTATCATATTTATTCATTGTGTAGCTTGTGGTAATTAGACGGACCCCTCTACTCCTATCTCGTAAAATTCGACATTCTTAGCCCCTGTCAGTTTGGCTTCCGCTCCCAAAAGAGTACCAACGATGCAATTATTAGTCTCCTTGATATAATTTACTCAGCCCTTGACAAAAATGAGTTTCCGATTGGACTCTTCATTGACCTGAGAAAGGCCTTTGATACTGTTAATCACAATTACCTCTTATGTAAACTCCATCATTATGGAATCCGAGGCCATGCACTGGACTATATCCAATCCTTATTTATATATTTATTTATTTATTTATTTATTTATTTATTCATATACAAGAAGGTACATTGGGAATGTGAGAATATATAATATGGTAATTACAATCTTGTAAAGCCACTAGTACGCGCAGCGTTTCGGGCAGGTCCTTAATCTAAGAAAATTTTTAGTAGGTAAATACTAGCAAAAATTACAAAAAAGAAATGATAACAGTTACATGGCAAGAAAAGAAAAAAGAAAAAAAAAAGATGAGAGAAAATTGTAGGTACAGTATAATAAAGCACTTAGGTAGCTAAGATTGATTGCAATGAAAGCTTGAATGGTAGTTGACAAAATTTGGTAGGCACAATACAGCAAATGGCTAGCACATAAAGAAGACAGCAATGAAAACAATGATAAGGTGTTTGGGTTAAATACATAAGAATTAGGAGATTGGGTAACACTAGATACAGGCAAAAAATAAAGCTCAGTGTAGGAAACTAAGAAGATGAAATTAAGTACTTTTGGTTTTGTTTTTAAATAAGGCAAAGTTTACAGTTTTCAATCACTAGGGGATGTGAGTTCCATAGACTAGGTCCCTTATTTGCATCGAGTGTTTACACAGATTAAGTTGGACCCTGGGGATACAAAGAGATATTTTTCTGGGTGGTGATAATGGGTCCTATTACCATCTGTCCAGAGAGAGTTCAGAGCATGGTTTGGCATTTAAGAACAGGGTTTGTAGATGTAGTTGAACAAGAGAATGAGTGGAGGGAGGTAATATTAGAAGTTTAGGGATTTAAACAAGGGAGCTGAGTGTTGTCTGAAAGCAGAGTTAGTTATTATTCTGATAGCAGATTTTTGTGGGGTGATGATGGGCNATATACTTTTTATACCATACATACACATACACACACATATATATATATACACACATGCATTCACAGACATTTATCTCATTTACTGACAGGGTGAGATAGCTGATAAAGAAACTAGTGTGCAATTAAGCACTTAATCACTGAAGGTGATTAAGGTGCTTTTACAAGCTCAGGTTATATAGTTACATCACTACATTGTATAATTAATCTATTACATGGTCAATCTGGGTACAAGTCCAATATATCATCAAGTGTTCCAGTACTCATATAGTAATTACAAAGTTCAGCATACCTTAGCCCAGGGGGGCGAAAGTCAGCCAGTATGGGACATTCTACAATATAATGTTCAAGAGAGTGCATGTTTTCTCTTTCACAAAGTTGACACATAGTGTACTCGACATTTGGGTTTTGAGAAAGCTGCCAGATACGTCTATATCCCAGGCGTATTCTGGCCACTATAACATCACATTGCCGGGTTCTTGTTCTATTAGTCCCAAATGTGAATGTTTCCTCACGATATCTATCATAATATTTAATGCTACAGCTTTCAGGTCTTTGTGAATTTGTTAGGTCGGTGAGATCTTCATTAGATATTTGTTTAAGTATTCTCTTTGTCACTGCTAATGAAATACCCATATCAATTTCTACCACTGGTTTTCTACAGGCTGTCTTTGCAAGCATATCAACAGTGTCATGCCTTGAGATGCCAACATGTGATGGTATCCATAGGAATTTAATTTCAAATCTGTTTTCTTTAGCAGCTAAAACATTCATTCGAATATCACTGACTATTTTCTGGGTGTCACTAATATGTGCGTTCAATGCCAGGAGTGCACTCTGCGAGTCACAGTATATAAGTCCACTGCCTTTGTCTTTTAAAAATTCAGTGGCAAGGTATATGCCTGCAAGTTCGGTTTGAGTGATAACTTGGCTTTATATATTTTAATCCCCTTACTGTACCGTGAGGCGTCCCTGGTAACCTTGCAATACCAACTGGTTTCTGATCAAAAACTGAAGTCCAGTCGCCGCGAGGGCAATAAAGAGAAACAGGAACATTGTGGAAGCTTGGGACCGTTACGAGGAAAAACAGATAAGCACCTCACAGTTCCTCAAGGAATGTTCGCGTTTTATCCCAGGAAGTGCCTGAACTAGAATTAGAAAACAACAGTCTGTTTACTGGTTGTTATTTAACTTAAGTTAGTTGTAAATGATAATGTAAAAATAGCCACTGAGAACTGATGAGTTGGCCAAGACTTTTGCTCGTAAAGAGGGAATTGATTACCAACTTGGACTGCCTTTGAGCAGCCTGAGGGCAGCAATATCCCAGGAACATCAACTAAATTTCGGAGACTTGAGGCAAAGTGAAATTCACACCAGTTACTCCATCTATCATTCTATTATGCAGGAAGAACCGCACGTCTATGGGTCATCCAATAATGTTAGCAGACTTCTAGATGTTGCCACTGCTAGGCTTAGGCTCTGCTGCAAGTACCTCTGGGAGTTTGTGACATCTACTGATGTAGATTTGACTAAATGTAAACTCTGTCAGCAGAACTATTCGCATACTTTGCGTCATTATATAATGGAATGTGAAAAAAAATCGCGGAATTTAGAGATAACACCATCAATAGTGTCCAAGAAATGTGTAAGTACTTCATTCATAATGATGTGCTGCCCGAAATCTTAGCGAAGTATCCAAAATTTGCTTAATGTAGGTAATGCATGCACATGACTGTAAAGCTGCCGCCCAGTTGGGTGGGTGTGGAGCAAGACTAGTAACTGTGTGACTCACTATAGATGTAAAATGCCTGTATAGTGACTGTTGTGAGCCTCTTGTTGATCACTTGTGACACAAAATATTATTGATGTGTGTATTTGTGTAGGTGATTAGATATGTATGTGTATGTATATATGTATACGTATATATATATATATATATATATATATATATATATATATATATATATATATATATATATATATATATATATATATATATATATATGTACATGTATGAGTGTGTGTACATGTATATATTATATTAATAATTTTGTAACTAGCGTCACAAATTGTTATTTGCTTAGCTAAACGAACTAGAGGGTTCAGTTCCTGAACCGATTATATGCCTCTGTAATCCTTTACACCACCGCCCACGGGATGGGTATGGGGTGCATAATAAAGAAAGAAATTGAATTGAATTGGTATGATTAGGACTTTATGACCATGTAATCTATGTTTTGCTCCACTACTTACTGGTTGAGTATGGGGTGCATAACAAATAATAGCCTCCTTCGGGGCGGCTTGTTTCTAAACGTGTTAGTCTTAAATCCTTTAATCTCAAATCTTGCTACAATGTACCTCTTAATATATGTTATGTACTCTCGCAACCCAATGTACCTTCTTGTATATAAATAAATAGATTTCAACTGTAAGGGAGTATGGTTTGCACCTTGTTATTCTAATAATGGATAAATAATTCTAACAATGGAAGCGCTAATTATATGAACAAGTGCCATGTATTTATTCAGACGAGAACAACAGCGAACACAAACCAGCGCATATACGAACGGAATGGTTTGTATGTACAAACTTCTCAGTGAACGAAGTTGTTTCTAGCCCGGTATCCGAAATTGCAGTAGACGACTTGACCAGTCCCCCTTAAGTCGTCTACTGCAGTTTCGGATAACAACTTCGTTCACTAAGAATTTTATACATTCATACACTTTCGTTCGTACATGCGCTGGTTTGTGTTCGCTGCTGTTCTCGACTGAATAAATACATGGCACTTGATAATATAATTCTCTAATTACAGTAGATTTAGTATTTATGTAAGAATCTACCTCAGTGTCACAGTAAATTTTTACTCAAATATAATCTTACCCTTTACAAGATTGCAAATATGCTATGTATGTATTCTTTTATAATTAGCGCTTTCATTAACAGTGCTTAGCGCACTGTTTGTATTACTGTGTTTGTTAACAAAGCGAACTCTTATCAGAGAAGGGAAGGGAAGAGAACTATCAGGGGGGAAAGCGCCAAGACATGAAGACTATATAGCACGTGGAAGGGGTCAGGTTAAGGGGGGAGGTTTCTATTGTAACGTACGTTTATGTTACGTTGTTGGGTTGATTAGATACACAGTGTTTAGTGAGTTTCATATTTATTTAGTAGTCCTGGATACAGCAGTGTCGTAGACGTTGAGACGAAGCCTGGAGCAGAGCAGAGAGCTGAGTGAGGCCGGAGTCATGGAGCTCTATGCAGGAAAGCGTGGCGGCTCGATTGGAAGTTGCAAGTGTCTGAACTCGGAGAGCGAGAGCGTTGTAGCTGGATGTGGTCGTAGTCTGCTGTCTGCTCTGTGTCGAAGCTGTAGCGTCTTGGGTCGATTAGAACTGCACAAGCCAAGTACTACATTCTTGACTGGAGATTGTACTGCCTTGCTGTTGTTCTCCCATCGCTGGGTTATATGGTGATTACACCTCAGCTCCCTCCAACAAGGTGAGGAGAATATTGGGGAAAGGATTGTAGATTCTGTAATTAGTTATGCTATGAAGATAATGAGATAATGGAGCGAGTATAAGATTAACTCGCTACAGGACTCCCCCTGCCAGGGAATGGAAGAAAACAATATAACAAAAAATACATAGTCGTTGTGGAACATGTAGTCCGGTACCAAAAGATGCAGGCAGTGTGTGGACAAGCTCGGTGTTGCAGGAGAGAAGAATGTGCATGATTGCTGCGTCCTTAGGTCGCTGGTGGAGCATTTAGATCCGGGGCGGATGGGCTCGGGCACCAGGACAATAGGAGGTAATGTAGGCACGTAGTTAGGACAACGAGGGAATCACTGCAAGAGCTGAATTGTCCTGGAGGCGACGAAGAATCGGAAACGCAAGCTGTAGGTCCAAGATGCTTGAGTCGGCAGAGTATCAGAATGCAGTGTACGTGTAGATGAATCTGACGAAAGAGCAGCTGTCGTGGGAGTCCCTGTAGAACAAGCATTGCCCTGGCAGCGACGGAGAGTCGGCAAGACAGGCTGTAGATCCCACATGATGTAGTTGCTGATGAAACTGTCGAATGAGTAAGTAGCACTCGCTGTGCAGCAAGCTGTAGTTGATGAAAAATGCCGAGATGATCGCGGTGAAAATCATAGCTGTGGCGATTTGGGTGTACTCATGTCGGAAGACCTTACCTTTAAAGAACACAATAAAGTGGCCGTCACAACTACACGAAAAATGACGGGTTGGATAACAAGAACTTTTCACACTAGAGATGCTATACCGATGATGATACTTTTCAAAACGCTGGTGCTCTCTAGAGTGGAGTACTGCTGCACAATGACAGCCCCTTTCAAAGCTGGAGAAATTGCTGACCTGGAGAGCGTGCAGAGATCCTTTACTGCTAGAATCCACTCGGTAAAACATCTAAACTATTGGGACCGACTAAAGAGCCTAAATCTGTACTCCCTTGAGCGCAGGCGGGAGAGATACATAATAATTTACACATACATAATAATTTTACACATAAGGGGCATAACTGGAAAACCCTCACAGTGTTCAAGAGAGAGCTGGATAAGCACCTCCAAAGGATACCTGATCAACCAGGCTGTGACTCGTACGTCAGGCTGCGAGCAGCCGCGTCCAACAGCCTGGTTGATCAGTCCAGCAACCAGGAGGCCTGTCGATGACCGGGCCGCGGGGACACTAAGCCCCGGAAGCACCTTGTTACGACTCTGGGTTCTTTAGATGGAAACCAGAGGTCAAATTTGAGCTTATTGAACTACCATAGAGTAAAAACGCATTGCGAGTGGCATTTGTCGTATCTTCCCTGCCAGTCGTAAGATTAGTCTTGTCTCTCGAAGAGTATTTAAAGATTGAGCTTGGGGTTGATTATTAAATAATAAAATAGGCACCAACTATGTTTACTAATACTGTCTAATCATTTGTAAAGTAAACCTGAGTAAACTTTGTATCGGGCGCCGGTATGATTAGTTGAACAGTCCGCCGGCAGCATTAGTCCACGAAGGAGGAGACGAGAGACGTCCTTCTCTGCTGACTGCCTGTGCCGTTCGGACGTGCTCTCCTCCTTCCTCTTAATTCTTTATTTCTGTGACTTAGTTGGTTAAGTACTCCATTACTCATTTTTGTATATGTCTGGCATACCTATCGTTATATGTGTAGAGTAGTATACCTGGGGTGTAGTAAGTGTTATTTAAGTTTTTATATTACCTGCTATGCTAACGGGGGTCCCAGTGTAAACAAGTGGTCTCCTACCCTAAGCTGACTAACCCCAGTGTGTTATAGTAGAGCTTTACCCTAGCTTGTTTCTAGTGTAAACCTTGTATCCTGCTTATGTGGACCAAGGCTTTTAACGTAAGATTGTGTGGTAAAGTTAGTATTAAATTGTTATTGGTGTGATTGTGTATGGGGGGTGTTAAGGGGTTAATAAATAAGTAAGTTTGAACAGAGTATCCCTTATTCCTGTGTGGGAGTACAATAATCTATTCCTAGACTAACCGGGTTTAGTAGCAAGCATTTATTACTGTGGATATATTATTTTGGGGGCCGGACCTTTTGATTCTCCCATATCTTGATACCTCTATTTCTACTTACCCTTACCCCTAATAGTACCAGTTCCCCATAGCAAGCCCACTATTGTTCGTAACAAGTGGTTGGCCTGTCCGGGAGGAACGTTATTATTGTAAAAAATTAGATTTTTGAGTGCCAAAACTAAAAATTCTTGTTTCCGCAGAACGGTTGTGGGCTAGCCTAGGGTCCAGCTCATCTGGCGTAGAACATTCTTTGCACTGACTGGACACCCAGCTGGATCCCTTCACGATTAGGGTTAGTGTGGCCTTGTGTTAGGGGCCGTGCAAATTTTTGTTTTTTCCAATTTTTTAATTTTTAATTTTTTTCTGTGGCTAGGAGCTAAAATTTTTAGTCATGTCATCTGAAATGCAGAGACTGGTAATGAACCCTTCAGTGATAGAGATAAAGAAGCTCAACAAAGCAAATTTAATATTGTTAGGCAAGGAATTTGGCCTAGAATTAAATGACGCAGATAGAAAGTGGACTTTGATGAATGAAATTTTACGGCATTGTATAGACCAAGAACTAGTGCCAAGTGATACAATTTTATGCGAACCCAATTCAGGGGAAAGTGCAGTGAGTAGAAATATAGATTAGAATTAACACTAGCCAAG
>WNGS01079693.1:18370-69769 GCA_020271785.1 Procambarus virginalis | reverse complement strand
TTATCTATCCTGATAGCTGATTTGATAGCAACATTGACTTTGATCTTTGAATTAATTAGGGTGTGGGCTATGTATATATATATATATATATATATATATATATATATATATATATATATATATATATATATATATATATATATATATATATATATATATATATATATATATATATATATATATATATATATATATATTAATCTATATATATAATCTGTATTATTTACCCATGATAGTATTATAGAAGAGCCTGAGTGTGATAATGACTGGATACAATGTTCAAATATCAGTGATTCAAATGCTGTTACGATGTTCACAGCGCTAGTCACAGCACCACAGCATTATTCGTCCATCTAGGAATCTTCAAATGAATTCTTAGGTTCGTTTTCAAAATAACGTATGGTCAATTATTCGTTTACAGGAATTAGTGACCAGGATTGTGGTTATAATTAGCGTTATGCATAGTATTGTGGAAGGAGGAATTTTGGTGAGGGAGGGAGGGAGAGAATTGAGGTAGCCTCCACTGTGTGTGGCAGCCACTCTTGCTTTGCTCACCATACTAGCTCAGTGGTTCGCTATGAGGAACACATATGTACATGGGTATGTACCGTGTGTGTATATAGTATAATAACAGCAACAAGATAGGTTGGGAGGAGCTATTTTTGTGAGGGAGGTGACGTCGTCTGCTGTGTGATTTCTCATGCAGTGTATGGTGGCCACTGTACTGTATTGGACACAATACCGGCTTACTTGCATAGTTCTGGTAATAAAACATGTAGATAGGTATACATATGTAAATAGTGTAATATAAACAGTAAGAGTATGGTGGAGGAGGTGTCATGGCGAGTACGATGTTGGAGGAGAGAGGGAGGACCGGTCCGTCTAATTACCACAAGCTACCACAAGCTACACATGCTTTCGGAAGCTTCCTGGCAATACGTAACTTTCGTCGATAGCTTTCGGTGGAGAGAAGGTAGGCGTCAACACAGCTGCTTCAGGGTGGTGTAGTCGTTTTCTGATGCCAAAGTGGCTGAGTGTGACTGCTGCTCTACCTGTTAAATGTACTCTGAGAAGGGTAGCCCATTGGGTCGTCAGGCCAATTAAGTTGATCAGCAAGGGTTTCAAAAAGTGGTAAAAAACACATCAATCTCCGTTTCTATGAACGTGGGCATTAACTTACTTGCATGGGAGATATTGAAACTGGAGGAAGACTAGCTGCCGCTTGTTGGGTTGAGCTTGGTGTGCAGGTCCCTCGCGAGTTCTCGGTTACGACATTCTAGCATTGCTTCTGCCTGTCGTTTGTCGTGGTCACGTTGCATCTCGAGTCGCTGTTTGTATAAGGCCAACTCACGTTCACTTTCTTCTTTCCTCAGTGCGGCCTCTCTTTCATTTCTTCCTTCTTCAGAGCGGCTCTCTTCACACTTTCTTCCTTTCTTCAGAGCGGCCTCTCTTTCACTTTCTCCTTCCGGATGGGCGCTGCTTCCTTGGCCAGGGCTGCCTCACGCTCCTTGAGGCGTAGGGCTTCTTTCGCCAGAGCAGCTTCACGATCTTGTTCTTCCTTTCTGAGGGCAGCTTCACGCTCTCTGATTGCAGCTGCTTCCTGTTGTTGCTCTCGCTCGATCTTAGCAAGTTCTAACTTGAGTCTTATTTGTCAAGTCATGTTTATCTGAAATAGTGTATTGGTCATGAGTATCAGAATCTATCTTCCGGCATCCAAAAGATGATCTACAATTAGATTATTTACGGTATATTTGTTGGCGCCTGGTGGAACTTCCAATTGATACTCGTGTGCAAGAGTTATCAATTCGATCCTTTTTGCATGACGTAAGTTCCCTATTTCACCTTTGGATTTGCCTTAAAAGCTTGTAGGCGGAACATTGTGAAAATATAGCAAAAATAGGAGACACGAATATACAGTGAGAATATGGTGAATGTCAGAAACAGGAAACGTGGCAACTGATACCTATCCTGTGGGGAATTATTAATAGTTAAAGTTAATTCAAGATGGTAAATGAATAAGGTCGCAGGAAATCTTGTACCTGGTACTCACTGTGGGAGGATAAAGGCAAGAAAATCCTACTAATTAGTGGAAACTGAGTTTAAAAGACAAGTGAAACACTAAATGGCTTCAAAATAAATGAGGTAGTCCAAAAATGTAGTCATACCTTGCCAAGTCACTATAGAACATAAGCAAAGGTACCCACTGAAATTGAATATGGTATTTACAGAATTAGCGAATTTTGTGCTCAAAAGAAAGAACGCCAATTCCCTACCTTGGGTAAATACCATCAGTCTGACCGACGAGTAGGGGTGCGAGTGTCAACTGGTGACGAGAACTATCGGCGAGGTCCCAACTCGCCAATAATAGTTCGTGCTAGAGGATCTAAAGCCCTCTTTTTCTTCCTAGAGTCGGATTGCAGGACTTAGGTGCTATTGACCCGGAGACAGACCACAGTACCAGGGTACCTATGTGATAATCTGTCAAAAATGTGAGAAATATCTGGGGACAAAAGATGTTAAACACGGATAATAACACGGAAGGGAGAGACGACCAATTAAGAGTATGACTGCGGCCTACAGTCACCACGTAATCCAAAGTTGTCTCACTCTCATCATATGCTACTCCCGTAATGCACAATATACACAGCACCATAGAAAATAAAAAATGAGTAGGGGTGCGAGTGTCAACTGGTGACGAGAACTATCGGCGAGGTCCCAACTCGCCAATAATAGTTCGTGCTAGAGGATCTAAAGCCCTCTTTTTCTTCCTAGAGTCGGATTGCAGGACTTAGGTGCTATTGACCCGGAGACAGACCACAGTACCAGGGTACCTATGTGATAATCTGTCAAAAATGTGAGAAATATCTGGGGACAAAAGATGTTAAACACGGATAATAACACGGAAGGGAGAGACGACCAATTAAGAGTATGACTGCGGCCTACAGTCACCACGTAATCCAAAGTTGTCTCACTCTCATCATATGCTACTCCCGTAATGCACAATATACACAGCACCATAGAAAATAAAAAATGATTAATGTAAATAATGAAAGCAAGGGAAATGAAAGCCAAGTACGCTTACCACAATTACCAATACCTGAGTGAAGCTCTGTGGACAGGCCCCCAATTATATGTGACGGTAACGTGTTGGAAATGGTGGTCGGCAGTCTTCCAAATAGCAGGTGTCAATGCTGGGCCACATACAGTTAATTTATATAAAAAAAGGAAAAAAAAAGAGTGACTGCTTGTCTGATAATCTGTGGTAAGGCAAGATACACGAAAACACAAAAATATAAAAATTACTTTAATGAATCTAGAAAACAAAATAAAATAAAGTCAATTCCTTGGCATTTAAAATAATGTAAGAGAAATATACATAAAAGATAAAATAAATTGAAAAGGGGGGAACTGGTTACGTTAACAAAGTAAAATAGTGCTGGGAATATATGCGCTAGCTATAAACCTCTTATTTGATCACACGAGGTGGTTCAAATTAGGTGTTCACAGCAGGAGCACGAGATATATTCTGGCTGAGAGAGCTGCAAGGGACTCCAACAATAACTGGCGATGAAATGTGATTGGCGTGGAGCGGAGGTGGTGTGTTGGGTAGCGGCCAATGAGAACGCAGAACGGCCGCAAGTTGCTAGTTTGCTGGTAGTAGTTGACAGGTCGACCAGGTGTGCAGAAGTGGGGGGAAGGAGGGAGTGCAGGTGCGTGTGGCTGTCTTGATATATACGTTAAGCCACTATAAAACGTATCTTGCATATTGTTGAGAACGTGATGAAGTAAGGAAATAGCAGGCTAAATCTCTGTTAAGAGATTATCGTCACAAATTTAATTAAATAAATCATTTATTTAGGTAATAATTTTTATTAATAATTTAGGTAATATTTCAACCCGTTCTCGCACTTTCTTACAGTCAATATTGACTTATTAAATAAGTACATATGTGACATACTAATTTATTGTGAATATTTTAGTTTACCTTGAAAAGCTACATAGAAAACACCGACCTTACCTAACCTTCTTAGTATGTTAAGATAAGCATCTTATTGCTTCGTAATTACAATTATTACCTAACCTATACCAATAATAGGTTAAGTAATAATTGTAATTAGCAAAGCAATAAGATGCTTATCTTAGCATACTAAGAAGGTTAGGTAAGGTCGGTGTTTTCTATGAAGCTTTTCGAGGTAAGCTAAAATAGTCACAATAAATTAGTATGTCGCATATGCACTTATTTAATAAGTCAATATTGACTGTAAGAAAGTGCGAGAACAGGTTGAAATATTACCAGACTTAGTTCAAGGTAATGGACCAACACAGACCATTACCACATGAGAAAATGGTTCCTCCGGCACGACAATAGGCCTTACAGGAGCTTTAGGTAGAGTCTAGTTTGGTTTTCCAACAAGTTGACAAGCAATACACGCATTACAAAATTTTGCCACATTGCTTTTCAGCTTGGGCCAGAAAAAATACTTTAAGATTTTGTGATAAGTAATATTAATGCCCTGATATCCCCCCATAGGATCATCATGAGCAGCTGACAAAACTCTTTCTCTATAGCAGGTCGGCAACATAACCTGGTGGACTACCTCCCACTCATTTGACAAGGGAGCACTCTGTGGTCTCCATTTCCTCATCAAAATCCGATCATTAAGTAATAGTAGTACCCAGTTGCTGCGTCTACAATTTCCTCCTTAGAGATGGCTACCCCATGGCATTCTGCAAGACTGGGGTCAGCTTCCTGTAACTCACTCAAGGAAGTGTCCAGGCTTTGGTCAGATGCCATTGGCCGAGGCTCAACAGTGTTCTCCTCCACCTCCTCACTACTCTCGGTAGGCGGCGGTGGCAGGCTCTCCACAATGTCCTCGGCCACGTCATCGAATATGTGTCCGCAAGGTCCACTTGGCTTTCACCACTCGGAAAGTTCCTCATGTCCTCGGGATTTACCACCTTGGCAAGCACCGGGCTGCCCTTACATTTAAGTCCCATAGACCTGGTCACCGCGCATGCAGGATTACCTTACCTTGAGGTTACCTTATGGTGCTTCCGGGGCTTAGCGTCCCCGCGGCCCGGTCATCGACCAGGCCTCCTGGTTGCTGGACTGATCAACCAGGCTGTTGGACGCGGCTGCTCGCAGCCTGACGTATGAGTCACAGCCTGGTTGATCAGGTATCCTTTGGAGGTGCTTATCCAGTTCTCTCTTGAACCCTGTGAGGGGTTTGCCAGTTATGCCCCTTATGTGTAGCGGGAGCGTGTTGAACAGTCTCGGGCCCCTGATGTTGATAGAGTTCTCTCTCAGAGTACCAGTTGCACCTCTGTTTTTCAACAGGGGTATTCTGCACATCCTGCCATGTCTTCTGGTCGCATGTGATGTTATTTCTATGTGCAGGTTTGGGACCAGCCCCTCTAATATTTTCCATGTGTAAATTATTATGTATCTCTCCTGCCTGCGCTCAAGGGAGTACAGATTTAGGCTCTTTAGTCGGTCCCAATAGTTTAGATGTTTTACCGAGTGGATTCTAGCAGTAAAGGATCTCTGCACGCTCTCCAGGTCAGCAATTTCTCCAGCTTTGAAAGGGGCTGTCATTGTGCAGCAGTACTCCACTCTAGAGAGCACCAGCGTTTTGAAAAGTGTCATCATCGGTACAGCATCTCTAGTGTGAAAAGTTCTTGTTATCCAACCCGTAATTTTTCGTGCAGTTGTGACGGCCACTTTATTGTGTTCTTTAAAGGTAAGGACTTCCGACATGAGTACACCCAAATCCTTTACATTGCCTTTTCGTGCTATGTTATGATTTGCCTGAGTTTTGTACATGGTTTCCGTTTTTATATTTTCATTTTTTCCATAGCGCATGAGCTGGAACTTATCTTCGTTAAACACCATAATATTTTCTGTAGCCCATAGAAAGACCTGATCTACATCTGACTGGAGGTTTGCCGTGTCCTCTATGTTGCCTACTCTCATGAAGATCCTGGTGTCATCTGCAAAGGATGATACAGTGCTATAGGTTGTGTTCTTGTCTATGTCCGATATGAGGATGAGAAAAAGTACTGGAGCAAGCACAGTACCCTGGGGGACTGAGCTCTTAACGGTTGATGGGCTGGATTTTATTTTGTTGACTATTACACATTGGGTTCTGTTGGTCAGGAAATTGTAGATCCATCTGCCTATTTTTCCGGTAATTCCTTTTGAGCGCATTTTATGTGCAATAACACCATGGTCACATTTATCAAAAGCTTTTGCGAAATCTGTGTAAATTACATCAGCGTTTTGTTTGTCTTCCATAGCATCTAATGCCATATCATAGTGGTCCAGCAACTGCGACAGGCAAGAGCGCCCTGTTCTGAAACCATGTTGTTGGGGGTTATGGAGATGCTGTGCTTCCATGTATTTTGTGAGCTTACTTCTTAGCACTCTCTCAAAAATTGTAATGATGTGCGATGTTAATGCTATCGGTCTGTAATTTTTTGCCTCTGCCTTATTCCCTCCTTTATGAAGTGGTGCTATCTCTGCTGTTTTTAGTATATCAGGAATAACGCCAGTATCTAGGCTTTGTCTCCACAAAATGTGGAGGGCCTGCGATAGTGGTTTTTTACAGTTCTTGATGAATATGGAGTTCCAAGAATCCGGGCCTGGTGCAGAGTGCATAGGCATACTGTTTATGGCTTCTTCAAAGTCCAGGAGGGATAGGGTGAAGTCTGATATATGATTTGATGTTGGTATCATATCCATGAAAAATTCATTTGGGTTACCGATCTTTAGTGCGTTTAATGGCTCGCTGAAAACCGAGTCGTACTGCTACACAACATTATCCTCTGCGGCGGGTGGATCCAGGGAAACCTTAGTGGTAGGCAATATAATAGGCAGTCTGGAGTCTCCTACCTTAACCCCTGCTAAATCATTACCCAATATTACATCAACATTAGGGAAAGGCAGGTAAGAAGTGACTCCGACTGTACAAACACCCTTGTGGAAATCAGATTCCAGGGTAACCTTACGAAGGGGTTCTGCTTGAATACCACTAGTGACACCCTCGACCAGTACCACCTCTCCAGTGTCGAGAGTGTTGGCACCTTGCAATGCACTCTCTAAAATTAAAGTCTGGATGGCACCAGTGTCTCGGAAGATCACCACGTCCTTCCAGGAAGAACCCTCAGACAAAAGTAGTCTCCCTTTCGATAAGAATGGGGTAAGCAGGTCCAACCACTGTGGGTTGGAGGTCTTACTCCCTAACCCTTCAGAAGGCCTCAAGCCCTGTGTCACAACTGGAGCATTGGGTCTTTTTTCCGGGTACAGTTGCCAACAATGGCTAGTAATGTGGTTTGGACATTTACAGTGACCACAGATACGTCGGGGAGAAGAGACATTACTAACAGGATTACCCTTCGGTTCACTCTTAGGTGTCGTGGGGCTAGACAATTTAACAGGGTTAGTTATGTCTGAAACAGAAGGTGCATTAGTTAAAGGGTTAGAATGAGCTGGCCTGGACTGGCTGTGGGCATAAGTTTTGCTACTCTGTGGGGTATAATTATTTTTATTGGGCCTTTTGCCCACCAACTGGTAGTTTTCTGCCATCTTGGCCAAATCCCTTAGTTTAGAAGCTACCTCTATCCTTCCTCTAATGTACTGTGTTACATTCTCTGGCATATTATCTATAAAATGTTCCATTAAAACTAAATTCTTCAGTGCCTCGTATGTTTCGGCTTTAGCCAAGCAAATCCATTTTTCAAACAATCTAATTTGATCATTATCCCGCCAAACACACACCGAAACTACGACGTTGGTACAACGTTCGAACAAGTTTTAACACCTCCTAACCAGTTATACCAACCAATATAGCAATTTGTAACAACGTTCTAATACGTCATAAACACGTTAAACCAAGATGTAACAACTTTATTACAAGTTGTAACAAGCGGAAAATAGAGACAGTTACGGTTTGTGTTTCCAGGGATAGCAAATTCAGTGAGAGGTTGGTTGTGAGTAGGCCTAAGATTGCGATAAGCTTGGTGGTGAGCTTCAGGCGTAATTTCATATGCCCTCAAAATTCGTTCCCTGGCTTTATCATATTTAAAAGACTCGTCATCAGGCATGTTTATAAAAATATCTTGTGCTTTACCCCTAAGTCTTCCCTGTAGGATTTTCACCCACTCTTCCTTTGGCCAGTTCATGGACATGGCCAATCTCTGAAAATGGTTGAAAAATCTTTCAGGGTCTGACTCTGAAAATTCAGGTAAGTTATGCTTTTTATCAGAATGCCTGGGGTTTGAGTCCCCAGTAGGTGGTGGCACCATTCTTGCCGCCTCATTTTTGAGCCTTTGCTCTTCCACTTTAGCATTTTGTTCTACTACTCTGGCCTCTTGCTCTGCCAGTCTTAACTTAGCAAGTGTTAATTCTAACTCTATATTTCTACTAGCTAAACTTTCCCCTGAACTGGGCTCGCATAAAATTGTATCACTTGGCACTAGTTCTTGGTCTATACAATGCCGTAAAATTTCATTCTCCAAGGTCCTCTTTTTATCAGTGTCGTTTAACTCGAGACCAAATTCCTTGCCTAACAATACTAAATTTGCTTTGCTGAGCTTCTTAATCTCTACCACTGAAGGATCCTTTGCCAGTTCCTGCATTTTAGATGCCATCACTAATGTATTTAGCTCCTAGCAAAGGAAAAAATAAAAAAATAAAAATTGGAAAAACAAAAATTTACACGGCCCCTAACACAAGGCCACACTTACCTCAATCATGAAGGGATCCAGCTGGGTGTCCAGTCAGTGCAAGAATATCCTTTGCTAGATGAGCTGGGCCCTAGGCTAACACACAACCGTTTTGCGGAAAACAAGAATTTTTAGTTTTGGTACTCAAAAATCTAATTTTTTACAATTATAGTTCCTTCTGGTCAGGCCAACCACTTGTTATAAATAGTGTGTTGACTGCTATGGGGGATCTAGTATTAATTTGGTGTAGGGGCAGCAGTTAGTATAAGGATGTATCTCTAGTAGTGGAGATCAGTAAGGCCCGGCCCCCAATAAAAATATAACAGTGAATATTAATTGGCTACAAGACAATCTCAGTCTAGAGGTAGATCTTAGATCTCCTACACAGGAAGAATGGATACTCCTTTAAAACTAACTTATTTATTAACCCCTTAACAACCCCCCCATATACATTCACACCAATAACAATAATTACTTTACCACACTATCTTACATTAAAAGCCTTGGTCCACATAGGCAGGATACAAGGTTTTACAATGAGCACAAGCTAGGGTAAAGTTTACTAGGCAAGGGACACTAGCCAGGACTCTAGGTAGCTTACTAATACTACTGGAACCCACGTGGTTCCACTGGGACCCCTTAGAGTAACAGAGTAATATAAACACTAGTGATGACCTACTTAATGCCCAATAATACTCTACACAGTACTACTTTACACACAGAATATGTTTATGCCAAACAATGAGGACACAATACAGTATACTTATCTTGGTAAACTAGACACAGAAATAAGTAAGGGAGAGAAGCAAGAGGAAAGGGAGGAGGTTCTTTTCACCACGATGCCTGCACAGAGAAGGGAGACTGTCTCCAGTCTCCTTCCTCAGTTGACTCGCTGCCAGCAGACTACTCAACTAATCGTACAGCAGCCCTATATCCAAGTTTACTCAGATCTACTTTACTAATACTTTCTAATCATTTGTAAACATAGTTGGTGCCTATTTTATTATTTAATAATCAGCCCCAAGCTCAGTCTATAAATGCTCTGTGAGAAACAAGAATCGTCTTACGTCTGGCAGGGAAGATTCAACAAAGACACTTCGCCATGCGTCCCAAATAATATAAGGTAGTTATTTAGCTCAATTTGACCTCTGGTTTCCACTCATGAACCCAGGGTTGTAACACTCCTCCCCCCTTCAGAGAAAAAAAAAGTGACAGAGAATAAAAAGGAAAATCTATGACATAAAAGGAAATTAATCAAAACAACAATTTCTCTGCAAGAAAAAGTACAAAGGAATTCTTGAAAGAACAAACACATACAAAAAAAAAAAACAGGGAAGTAAATAAATTGACATGGAATATTTAATGTCACAGGAGAACCTACAAAAAATACCTAAAGCATGACAATTGGTATATATGGCTTCCTGTGGCTCAGATAATGTTACTCAGTAACTGGAAGAGCGTCGGCTATCAGGTTGAGCCGCGTTAGGTGGATAATGGAAAGATGAAGTCCTGTAGGTACAATGCCCACCTGAGGATGCATTATTTTTTTCCTTCATCTGATTCAAGAATATTAGCAGGTTATAGAATATTTAATGTCACGGGAGAACCTACAAAAAAATAACTAAAGCATGACAGTTGTATATATGGCTTCCTGTTGCTCAGATGAATGTTACTCAGGTAAACTGGGACAGAGCGTCTGGCTATCAGGTTGAGCGGCCCGGTAGGTGGATAATGGAAAGATTGAAGTCCGTAGGTACAATGCCCACCTGAGGATGCATTTATTTTTTTCCTTCATCTGATTCAAGAATACTAGCAGGTTATGGAATATTTAATGGTCACGGGAGAACCTACATAAAAAATAACTAAAGCATGACAGTGGTTATATGGCTTCCTGTGCTCAGATGAGAATGTTACTCAGGTAACTGGGACAGAGCGTCGGCTATCAGGTTGAGCCGGCTGCTAGGTGGATAATGGAAAGATTGAAGTCCTGTAGGTACATTGCCCACCTGAGGACGCATTTATTTTTTTCCTTCATCTGATTCAAGAATATTAGCAGGTTATGGTCCGTGTACACTTCCACTATATTACCTGTGAGGTAGACTTCAAACTTTTTACATGTTAACACAGCGCCAACGCCTCTTTTCTACCACTGAATAATTGCGTTGCGCCTTGTCAAATTTCACAGAGTAATAATATACTGGGTGTTCCACTTGATCATATCCACTATCTATGACAATCATCACTTTAATGATCAAAATTGCAGATATTTTACAGCACATTGTCATGTTCACAGAAAACGGTACCATCCGTTTTCTATGTGCTGCGGCTCAGACGCCAGCAGGAGGAAACAAGAGCGTACAGGACGCCCGCCAAGCTTGGTAGCTACTAGTCGTGTAATCGTTTATATGTATTAAAGTCAGTAACCAAGAATGGCTTTATGTAAACCCTACAACCAAGACTTCCTCAGCTACACACAAACACCACACACATGAGGAAATAATGTATTAACACATATCACAATATTTCTGTAATCAACTGAACGTAGATCCTAGGGAACACTTCGATGTGTTTACCATAATCCTCCAAAGGATACCTGATCAACCAGGCTGTGACTCATACGTCAAGCTGCGAGCAGCCGCGTCACACAGCCTGGTTGATCAGTCCAGCAACCAGGAGGCCTGGTCGATGACCGGGCCGCGGGACGCTAAGCCCTGGAAGCACCTCAAGGTAACCTCAAGGTATGTAGTGCCTTGATTGAAACTATTGACAACAAATTGACCTTTAATATTGACCTCTGTGAGCCTGAACACCCTACTGCTGTTAGCCTCCTCAACTGTATGAATTCTGCTTCCTCATACCCTTAATCACTAGACCTACTAGAATCACTGATAGTACTGCCACGACTCTTGATCACATTTGGACCAACATAACCTCTCCCGCTTACTTCAGTATAATCACCGAGTAGCACTACAGACATTACCCCACATTTCTCTTAACTAACATTATCAAACCACCTCTTGAGTNGTGAACTTTGTAACCCCTCTCTAGCAGCAAACAAACAGATGGCAAGTTCTCATCCCAGAAGGTGTGGGAACTCTCGCACGATGTCTTCACATCTGCTTCAGAGTTAGATGGAACCGCTCAATTACCCCCTTGACTCTGTGGATGGATGGGCTGGAAACCTTATGAGTTATTCATGGTCCTTACCGAATTGTTCAAAGATATCAGACTTAAATTAGTACCATTGTCAGTTTGCACGACCCGAGGCAGTCCAAAAGCGTAAAAAATTGCAACATAGTGAGCAACACAGTCTTTGCTCGGATGTTCCTTACAGCAAAAGCCTCTGTGTAACGGGTCGTGATACCATCATCGTGATTAGATAAATATTCAACCCATTCTTGCACTTTCGTATAGTCAATATTGACTTATTAAATACGTGCATATGTACTACTTTTTATTGTGCTCTATTTTAGTTTATAAGTAATTTAGGTAATATATTTATATATTTATTTGTGACGGTAACGTGTTGGAAATGAGGGTCGGCAGTCTTCCAAATAGCAGGTGTCAATGCTGGGCCACATACAGTTAAGTTATATAAAAAAAGGAAAAAAAAGAGTGACTGCTTGTCTGTAATCTGTGGTAAGGCAAGACACACGAAACACAAAAATATAAAAATTACTTTAATGAATCTAGTAAAAACAATTAAAATAAAGTCAATCCTTGGCATTTAAAATAATGTAAGAGAAATATACATAAAAGATAATAAATTGAAAAGGGGGGAACTGGTTACGTTAACAAAGTAAATAGTGCTGGAATATATGCGCTAGCTATAAACCTCTTATTTGATCACACGAGGTGGTTCAAATTAGGTGTTCACAGCAGGAGCACGAGATATATTCTGGTTGAGAGAGCGCAAGGGACTCCAACAATAACTGGCGATGAAATGTGATTGGCATGGAGCGGGTGGTGTGTGTTGGGTAGCGGCCAATGAAACGCAGAACGGCCGCAAGTCGCTAGTTTCTGGGAGGTAGTTGACAGGTCGACCAGGTGTGCAGAAGTGGGGGGGAAGGAGGAGGCAGGTGCGTGTGGCTGTCTTGATATATACGTTAAGCCACTATAAAACGTATCTTGCATATTGTTGGACGTGATGAAGTAAGGAAATAGCAGGCTAAATCTCTGTTAAGATTATCGTCACAACTCTCCCCCGAAGCCTGCTGTTCCGGCTGAGTCACATTCACGGGAGGTAGAGTGGGAGGTGGAGCTGCTCTACCTCATGCACTCTGGAGAGGGCGTCAGCGATGATGTTATCAGGCCCCTTGAGTAGCAGATCTTTAAATTGAAGCCTTGAAGATATAAAGCCCATCGCAGCAGACGTGGTTATTAAATTGGGCTTGATGTAGGAATCTCAGAGGGTTGTGGTCCGAATAGATGGTAGTGGACCTAGCACCGTGCAGATATGGTGCAAAGTGTTGTAAGCTCAGGACGATGGAGAGGAGTTCCTTCTCTATAGTACTGTAGTTTTTCTGATGAGGCTTCAACTTGCAACTGTAGTAGCTGATAGGTAGAACCTCCTCGCCTCGCTGCTGCATTAAGACACTTCCGATGCCGGTACCACTGGCGTCGACATGGAGGATGAAAGGCTTCTTGATATCTGGTGAGGCGAGAATAGGATTAGAACAGAGGAGGAATTTGAGTTGTTCGAATGCAACGGTTTGCTCCCTGGTCCAATTATACCGTTGCTTGGGACTGGTTAAGGTGATTAATGGGGTTGCAACAGTGCTAAAATTCTTCACAAACCTACGGTAATAGGAAGCAAGACCAAGGAAGCGCAGGAGCTGCTTCCTGGTAGTAGGCTGTGGATACTGTTGGATTGCTTGGATGTGAATATTTAACGGAGCCAGGCTGCCACTCCCTATAACATGACCCAGGTACCGCACTTTACCTTTCGCGAAGGTGGACTTGCCCAGATTGATGGTGAGGCCGGCTTTCAGGAGCTTGTAGAACAATCGTTGTAGCTGGAGCAGGTGTTCGCTCCAGGTGTTGGATGCTACCACGATGTCATCCAAATAGGCGTAGGTGTTGTCCAAGCCCTGGATGACGCGGTTGACAGCTCTCTGAAAGGTGGCTGGGGCATTGCAGAGTCCAAAGGGAAGGCGATTGTACCTGAAAAGCCCAAACGGGGTTATAAAGGCGGACAGTACCTTAGCTCGCTCCGTTAAACTCACCTGGTAGTAACCCTTGAGTAAGTCTACCTGAGACAGGTAGCGGGCATTACCAATGGCATCCAAAATGTCGTCTATCCTGGGTATTGGGTAGGCGTCCTTCACTGTGACCTGGTTCAACTTCCTATAATCCGTGCACAGACGGATTTTGCCGTGAGGTTTGGGTACCAGGATGCATGGCGAGGCCCAGGGGGACTCACAGGGGGTAGCCAGTCCATGGTCCAAGAGATACTGTACCTCAGCACGCATGAGTTCCGTCTTACTAGGGCTGATTCGGTAGAACGGTTGGCGAATCGGCTGGGTGTCAGGTAGCAGTTGGATGTCGTGCTGAGTCACAGTACACTCTTGGGGATCATCTCGAAACAACTCCTGATGTTCTCTGATGAGTTTGATGAGTGAAGCACTATTATCGTCCTGAAAATGATGTGAAGGTCAGTAAGGATTTCCGAATTAGAAAGCGCTGTCTCAGTGTCAGTGCTTTCGGAAGGAGCAGCAGGGAAGGTCTCACTGTGGCTGTATGGACCTGTAAATGAGGTGAAATTGGTTAACACAGTGGGAGGAACCCCATTGTAGGGCTTGAGTAAATTGATGTGGCACAGCTGGGTCTTCCGCCGCCTATCGGGTGTCTCGAGAGCGTAGTTGAAGTTGTTTCGGCACTCCTTAACACGGTAGGGTCCTGAGAACCTGTTCTGTAAAGGAGAACCTGGGATAGGGAAATAGGCAAGCACTAAGTCTCCTGGTTTAAACTTCCTTACTTACAGTGCTGGTCGAAACGAGTCTTCATCCTCTCCTGGGCTTTCTGTAGGTTGTTGCTGGCAAAGGAATGGACCCTCTCTAGAATGTGTCGGAGATTTTGAAGATACTGGGGCACATTCTGATGCTCACTGAAGGTGGCATCACGTAGAGAATCCTTGAAAGCCTTGAGAGGTGTACGGCACTTACGTCCGTAGAGCATCTCATAAGGAGATACTCCTAGTTACTCGTTGGGAAGACTTCTGAAAATACACATGATAAGATCAATTTGCCTATCCCAATCCTTTGAGGTCTCATTACAAAACTTTTTTAAGAGTGCCTTGATGGTTTGATGACTACGCTCGAGAGAACCCTGTGAAGCAGGATGATAGGGAGTGGACAGTACCTGTTTGATGTTGAACTCCTCCAGAGTCCGTTTGAAGAGATCACTGGTGAAGTTGGTGCCACAGTCGCTCTGAATCTCCCTCGGAAATCCATACTGGGTGAAGATTTTCAGTAGATTCTTCACCACTGTAGCAGCTGTAATATTTTTCACTGGAACTGCTATCGGAAATCTGGTGGTAGGACACAGGATGGTTAAGATATATGCATTGCCTGCACTGGTCCGAGGCAAAGGACCAACGCAGTCGATAATAAGCTTGTGGAACGGTTCCTCAGGCACCTGGATGGGTATCAGTGGTGCTCTGGGAATGGAAACGTTCGGTTTCCCGGCTAACTGACACACGTGGCATAATTTGACATGACTCTTGACGTCGTTTACCATACCTGGCCAGTAGTAGTCTTGTCGAATTCCATGGTAAGTCTTGTTGAACCCGTAGTGTGACAAAGCGCAGTGGGCCAGGTGTAGAATCGTGGGCCGCAGGCTGGTAGGAATCACTAGTTGTTCAACGTCTGCCCAATCGTCCTCGTCCTTCAGTTTACTGGGTCTATACCTGCGATAGAGTATTTTGTTAAATAAATAAATAAATATAAATAAATATGTTTATTCAGGAAAGGTACATACATAGAGAGATTTTACATAAGTGGATCGATTTATAGATAGAGCTAGTACATACAATGCCTAAAGCCACTATTATGCAATGCGTTTCGGGCAAGAAAACATTAATATCTAAAACTTAATACTAATTGAACAAAAAGAATAAAATGTTTTGAGAACAGATACAAATAAAGGTACAAAAAAAGGGGGGAGCATGACTGAAAAGCAGCACAAATACAATATGTAGACAAACAGCGTTGAATAAAAAAAAAAAAATAAGACATGGGTTGACAATAGAGGGGTAAGGTAGGTTACAGGGAGTTTATCAGGTAGTGTTTAGTTTTAATCTTAAACTGGTTGAGAGAGGTACAGTCTTTAACATGGTTGGGAAGGCCATTCCACATTCTGGGTCCCTTGATTTGTAGAGCATTTCTAGTTTGGTTAAGTCGTACTCTTGGAATATCAAAACTGTATTTATTTCTGGTGTGATGCTCATGGGTTCTGTTACAGCTTTCAATGAAGCTTTTGAGGTCAGGATTGGCATTACAGTTCAGCGTTTTATATATGTATAATACACATGAGAGAATGTGCAGTGACTTAAATTAATATCTAACATATTGAGAGATTTGAGTAGGGGTACCGAGTGATGTCTGGGGCCAGAGTTGGATATTGTCCTAATAGCAGCTTTGTGTTGAGCAATTAGAGGACGTAAATGATTTTGGGTAGTAGAACCCCAAGCACAAATACCATAGTTGAGATATGGATAGATGAGGGAGTAATAGAGAGTCACCAGGGCAGGGCGGGGTACATAATATCTGATCTTAGAAAGAATGCCAACAGTTTTTGAAACTTTTTTTGATATATTTAGAATGTGTCCCTGGAAATTAAGCTTGTGATCAATGAGAACGCCAAGGAATTTGCCATCTAATTTGTTACAAATTTGGGTATTGTTAATCTTGAGATTTATTTGGTTAGAGGATTTATTGCCAAACAGAATATAGAAAGTTTTGTCAATGTTAAGGGTGAGTTTGTTGGCAGTTAGCCAAAGATGGACTTTATTAAGCTCGGTATTTACTGTGGCATTTAGAGCAAGGGGGTCAGGACTGGAGTAAATGAAAGTTGTGTCGTCAGCAAATAGAATTGGTCTAAGGTGTTGGGAGGCATTTGGAAGGTCATTAATGTAGATGAGAAAGAGGAGAGGGCCAAGTATACTGCCCTGAGGAACACCAATGTTGATGGGTAGGGTAGGAGAAATTGAATTGTTCACAGAAACATACTGGAGTCTGTCAGTAAGGTAAGATTTGAGGTATTGCAGGGAGAGTCCTCTGACTCCATAATGATGTAATTTAAGAAGAAGGTTTTGGTGGTTCACAGTGTCAAAAGCCTTACGCAGGTCCACAAATAACCCAACAGGGAACTCATTTTTATCAAGAGCTGCATGAATTAAGTTAATCATACTAATAAGTGCATCGTTAGTGCTTTTTTTAGGTCTGAAGCCATATTGGCAAGAGCTAAATATATTGTGCTTGGCTAGATAAGAGTAAAGCTGCTTGTAGATTAGTTTTTCAAAAATTTTTGATAAGTTAGGCAGGATTGAAATAGGTCTGTAGTTGTTAACATCAGTGAGATCACCACATTTGTGGACAGGGGTTACTCTCGCTTTTTTTTTAGAATATCTGGGAAGGTTTGGAGTTCAAGTGACTTGTTGAAGAGCAATGTAATTGCAGGGGCTAAGGATCTGGAGGCTTTTTTGTAAATTAATGTCGGAATCTCCTCAAGGGCCCAAGGGCACTGTTCTCCATAAAGAACCCAGGAACACTGTCGGATTGGGTTTCAGCCTGAAAGAATAATGGTGTCAAGGTAAGATCATCTCTCTGTAACTTACGGAACTCCACAGCGGTGAGGTTAGGGGGTAGTTTCGAAGGGTCCTGAGGGACAGCGGTAGCAGTAGAGTCAGCTGGCTGTGGTCGTGCAGCTTGAGCACGGGTGGTCACCATAACAGGAGGAGAACCTTCATCACTCTCTTGAACCTTTGCTGGAACATGCTCGAAAATCGGGTTATCCAACACAGAGTTGCTTACCTCGGATATGTCCTTGACGATCAGGTTGTTTGGTTGTTGGTCTTCTGCCAAGTCGTTGCCCAGGAGAAGTTGCACTCCAGGAATGGGAAAAGGCTTTTCCCTGACGGCGACTTGGACTTCACCGGTCACGAAGGGACAATCTAGGTAAACTCTGGCAAGGGGATAAGGAGTTGTAGCAGTAAGGTCAGTGATGAACACAGTCTCTCCTGTGTAGGCGACGTTGGGCACAGCTGATTTCAAGACGATCGATTGTAGAGCCGCTGTGTCCCGCAGGATCTTAAGTCCAAAACGTCCCTCTGAATCTGAACCGTGGGTAGAGATAGTTCCTGGATATAGATGCTTGGTAAAGAGAGAGAGATCATTAGCATGAACACCAACATTCATTACAGGCTTACCGGACTTAGGGTGAGTAGGTTTTGACTTAGGGGGTTCGATGTTACCTTTAGATTGGGACTTACTACATTTGTCAATGGTGTGTCCATATAGTCGACAATACCTGCAGTACAGTTGAGAGGTACCTTGATCTGGGCTCGCTTTCTCGTAACTGTACCAAGACTTCTTCCTGGTAGGTTCTGGTGTAAGCCGGTGGATGAGGCTGTAAGTGTCAGCTGACTTCGCGCACTTCACCAAATCTGTCTCTTCTTTGTCCGCTAAGTATAGGCGGACAGGAGGAGGTACACGTCTCAAAAATTCTTCAACCAGTATGAGGTTGACAAGCTCTGAAAAAGTAGAGACATGTGCTGCCTCCAGCCATTTCATGAAATATCTTCGTTTGGTGTTAGCAAATTCTAAGAAGGTGGTGGTACTTGCCTTGACGTAGTCACGAAACTTTCGTCGATAGCTTTCGGTGGAGAGAAGGTAGGCGTCCAACACAGCTTGCTTCAGGGTGGTGTAGTCGTTTTCTGATGCCAAAGTGCTGAGTGTGACTGCTGCTCTACCTGTTAAATGTACTCTGAGAAGGGTAGCCCATTGGTCGTCAGGCCAATTAAGTTGATCAGCAAGGGTTTCAAAAGTGGTAAAAAACACATCAACCTCCGTTTCTATGAACGTGGGCATTAACTTACTTGCATGGGAGATATTGAAACTGGGAGGAAGACTAGCTGCCGCTTGTTGGAGTTGAGCTTGGTGTGCAGCGTCCCTCGCGAGTTCTCGGTTACGACATTCTAGCATTGCTTCTGCCTGTCGTTTGTCGTGGTCACGTTGCATCTCGAGTCGCTGTTTGTATAAGGCCAACTCACGTTCACTTTCTTCTTTCCTCAGTGCGGCCTCTCTTTCACTTTCTTCCTTCTTCAGAGCGGCCTCTCTTTCACTTTCTTCCTTCTTCAGAGCGGCCTCTCTTTCACTTTCTTCCTTCCGGATGGCAGCTGCTTCCTTGGCCAGGGCTGCCTCACGCTCCTTGAGGCGTAGGGCTTCTTTCGCCAGAGCAGCTTCACGCTCTTGTTCTTCCTTTCTGAGGGCAGCTTCACGCTCTCTGATTGCAGCTGCTTCCTGTTGTTGCTCTCGCTCGATCTTAGCAAGTTCTAACTTGAGTCTTATTTCTGTCAAGTCATGTTTATCTGAAATAGTGTATTGGTCATGAGTATCAGAATCTATCTTCCCGGCATCCAAAAGATGATCTACAATTATGATTATTTACGGTATATTTGTTGGCGCCTGGTTGAACTTCCAATTGATACTCGTGTGCAAGAGTTATCAATTCGATCCTTTTGCATGACGTAAGTTCCCTATTTCACCTTCTGGATTGCCTTAAAGCTTGTAGGCGGAATTTGTGAAAATATAGCAAAATATAGAAGACACGAATATACAGTGAGAATATGGTGAATGTCAGAAACAGGAAACGTGGCAACTGATACCTATCCTGTGGGGAATTATTAATAGTTAAAGTTAATTCAAGATGGTAAATGAATAAGGTCGCAGAAATCTTGTACCTGGTATCACTGTGGAGGATAAAGGCAAGAAAATCCTACTAATTAGTGGAAACTGAGTTTAAAAGACAAGTGAAACACTAAATGGCTTCAAATAAATGAGTAGTCCAAAAAATGTAGTCATACCTTGCCAAGTCACTATAGAACATAAGCAAAGGTACCCACTGAAATTGAATATGGTATTTACAGAATTAGCGAATTTTGTGCTCAAAAGAAAGAACGCCAATTCCCTACATTGGGTAAATACCATCAGTCTGACCGACGAGTAGGGGTGCGAGTGTCACTGGTGACGAGAACTATCGGCGAGGTCCCAACTTCGCCAATAATAGTCGTGCTAGAGGATCTAAGCCCCTCTTTTCTTCCTAGAGTCGGATTGCAGGACTTAGGTGCTATTTGACCCGGAACAGACCACAGTATCCAGGGTACCTATGTGATAATCTGTCAAAAATGTGAGAAATATCTGGGGACAAAAGATGTTAAACACGGATAATAACACGGAAGGGAGAGACGACCAATTAAGAGTATGACTGCGGCTACAGTCACCACGTAATCCAAAGTTTCTCACTCTCATCATATGCTACTCCCGTAATGCACAATATACAGCACCATAGAAACTAAAAAATGAGTAGGGGTGCGAGTGTCAACTGGTGACGAGAACTATCGGCGAGGTCCCAACTCGCCAATAATAGTTCGTGCTAGAGGATCTAAAGCCCTCTTTTTCCTTCCTAGAGTCGGATTGCAGGACTTGGTGCTATTGACCCGGAGACAGACCACAGTACCAGGTACCTATGTGATATCTGTCAAAAATGTGAGAAATATCTGGGGACAAAAAGATGTTAAACACGGATAATAACACGGAAGGGAGAGACGACCATTAGAGTCATGACTGCGGCCTACAGTCACCACGTAATCCAAAGTTGTCTCACTCTCATCATATGCTACTCCCGTAATGCACAATATACCCAGCACATAGAAAATAAAAAATGATTAATGTAAATAATGAAGCAAGGGAAATGAAAGCCAAGTACGCTTACCACATTACCAATACCTGAGTGAAGCTCTGTGGACAGGCCCCCAATTATATGTGACGGTNTGCGAATGGAACGTTGTGTGAAAATTTCAAAGCATCGGTGAAGAACTTTTGGAGATTAGCCATTTTGAACAAACAAACATTTACATTTTTATTTAATAGATAACTATATATTCTATATAAACTAAATTATAAAATCCAAAACATAGCACTGCTATAAGCAATTTGCACATCATCATTATTATTATTGTATCATATGCCAACCCACATAGGGTAGGATTTCTTAGACTGGAATTGTACTGAATCATGTACAACTCTAGCCTAACCTGTTATTAGCTATTTGTTAAGTAGGATTAATATCAGACGTACTGTATTAAACACAAATATCACTGCCACCAAAATAATTGTTAAATGGTGTAGCCAGTCTAATACGAGTGTTAACACAGGGTTATTATATAAATTGTGAGCTGTTGCTCCAGGAGATCTAAATAGTCTCACTTCAGTGTGAGGTATGTGACTCAGTGTTGTGAGTACTTGACAATTGCCCACTAAAGCACTTATACATCAGGCCTTAGCCTAGCAGGGATGGAGATTTGTAGTTAAATTGTGATTATAAATAATTGAGCTAGGCTATAATAGGTGAAAGTCTACTGAGGGCCATAAATATTAATATAATTTAGATAGCCTAACTATTCATAATACTTGATCAAGAGGAATAATATTATCAGTTAGCAATTTGTTAGTTTATTTGTTAAACTGTTTATACAGGACCAGTACTTTAAATTTATGTACTGATCTATCCAGTTACAAAGGACCATAAAAAAAAGTTATGGGCTCTGAGAACCTGTATAATTTAGATTTGATGAACAGGACTTTCCAGGTCATAAGGGCCATAAAAAATATGGGACTGAACTGGAAGTTAAAATTGATGCAATGAGCAATCTGGTTCCAAAGGACCATAAAAAATGTGGGGGATTTTTTCTCCACCTTTTAATCTCATGTAATATTTAATTAAATAATTAATTCAAAAAACTTAGAGCAGTGGAGTGTAAAAACTTCTATATATACAGGGTGTCTCAAAAAAATGTACTCTCTTAGAATATGCGAGGGTGTCTCAAAAAAATGTACTCACTCTTAGAATTATGCGAAAACCTTTATATGGACATAGAGTGAAATGAAATAGCATCGAATACATGAGACAAATGTGTTTGAAGAAATCATGTTGCGAATGTTCAAATTGATGACCATTTTTGTCCAGACAACGCTGATAACGCGCACAAAAAAAGATTCAAAGAGTGAGTACTTTTTTTGAGACCCTGTAGTGGAGTGATTCCCCTACACATCTTTTGGGGGGTAAATTCATTAATGTTAAACTACATATAACATAGATATGTAATAATATCATAAATAATTCAGAAATGAATTACAGCATGGTGTTAGTATGCTAGCTATTAAGTTATCAACATTTAGAAGCTGAGCTGCCAAAGACGAAAGGAGAATACGTCCGACAGCTAATCCTGTCAATGCCTGTTAAATCTGGCGACACGTGATTCCTCAGGATGGAGTACGCTTCCCTTGTATATAGCTCCACGCTGCAATATTAATATCTCATAATTTCTACTTACACTGTATATTTGCACACATGCTCATGAAATTAGATATGGCTGGGTATGAGAGATACACTCAGTGTTTTTTTGTGTTCTTTCTGCATAACAGCAAGGCACCCTACATGAACAATAAGTCATGGCCACAGCAAATCACCTCAGGATATTTAGCCTTGCCGAACGCAGTGTCCTCGATAAGATGAAACTGTCAGTTCAGTCTGAGGTCTGATAATGCACAGATGCTCCTATAAACAGACGATAATGACGACCAGCTTCAGGACACGAATCCAATATGCTCCTATCTTTGCCAAAATCTCTGTAGCGAGTATTCCGCATGCCACCTAACGCCGGAATCTGTAAACATGTTAAATAATTCTCAATATTTTATTCTAATTTCCTATTAAAAGGAGACTGTCGATGTCCGAATTAGTTTATGTCCCAATAACGTACTTTAGGTACCAGCAGACTATTTCTAGCTGTGTATATCATTAGACCTAAATGACGTTAGATGAAATACCTATATTCATAGGTGAATATTAGTTCATTACGTTTTTTACTGGATCAGCTGATTACAGCTGTGGAAAACTTTCTCCAATAAACAGCAATATAATTTGCTAAATTGAATTAAGAGATATAGAGGTATTGAAAGTATTAGTTTGCGAATACAATTACAAGACCGAGAGTTAAATTTCATTAATCTATACATCTCTGATAGCTCCCTTGATTTAAGATACTTACCAGGTTCCTTCTTTTCTGAATATACACTTGTGGTAGGGGATTTTAATGCCAGACATCCAGCTTTAGGATCAAGGGGTAAAGCAAATAGGAATGGTTGCAGATGGTACCAGTTTTTGCAGGAACATGAAGATGTTCAACTGCTGGGCGAGAGCTCTCTCCTACTCATCTGCGGGGAGGGAGATTAGATTATGTTTGTTTGATAAATGCTGAAGGCATAGAGGGAAATTGTCTTACTGTGGATGAAATGCTAAGTGATCATTTTGCATTACAATACAGCTGAAACTAGATAAAAAGAATGCCTGCCTTCAGAGGAAAAGTTTAGAGTTTAGTGAGGGAGAATTAAGGAGTCTTGTTGGTCATATTAAGTCTTGGTATGATACTTATAAGCCAGTTTCGGCAGAAGCATTTATGAAGATCTAATTAAGGATCTAACGTAATTAATGCGACATTGAACAAAAAAACATCTAATATAAAAGCCTCCCCCCCAGAAAAGAAAATATACACAGGACATGATACTTAAGGGGTGGATATTAACAATGAGGAGAGCTCATGGGGATTGATTAGGAATAGTAGGACTGATGAAGGAAGAATGCTTTACTGGTAGTTGCTAGGCTGTGTGGGGAGAAGAGAAAGGTAATTAGGAGCAAGTATTGGCAGGCGTTTGCAGAGAAAGTTGGGAGTAACAGAAACGTGAAGGAAATCTGGCAAGACGTAAATAAGGGGTAAAAAGCATAATTTTGTTGCACATCCTGACTGCAAGGAATTGCAAATGGTCTTGTAAATAAATGGGCGGAAGCTGCCAAACTTAGTTCGATACCTGCTATAACGAGAGTCATTAGATTCTTGGAAAGATCTAAGACAGTATTTTATACTTACAGCAGGTAACAGTGGTGATGTCACTTGCACAGGTATTATCAGTGTTGAACTAATAATGGCGATAAAGTTGTGAAATCTACCGCCCCTGGGGAGGATGGGAGTAACTTATGTAATACTTAATGAACTTGCCATTATGAAGAAAAGCCCGCTGTTAGACCTCTTTAATATTAGTTATAAAGAGGGCAGTATTCCTAGTAAATGGAAAAAAGTTATGATCATCCCTATCCCTAAAGCCACTGGAGAGTACAGACCTGTGTCCTTAACCTCGTGTTTTGTAAAATGATGGAGAGGATAGTTTTAAATAGACCTTATATATATAATAGGTGATCAGCTGTCAAGTAATTTCTTTGGGTTCCTCAGAGACCTCTACTGTATTAGAGGCCTCTGACTGTATTATTAAATGGCCAACAAATGATAATGTTTATTATAGAATTTTTATTGATTTACAAGGAGCTTTTCAGAAAAGCCAACATAGAGGTTATCTTAAATGAACTCGCTGGTCTTGGTGCTAAAGGGAGATTATTGTGCTGGATAGGGGATTATCTTCACGAAAGGAAGACTCAGGTGTGGTACCAAGGTTGTATGTCAGGTGTAAGATCTTTGAACTCAGCACACCTCAAAATCTTATAATAGGAGTTATATACTGGCGACCAGTATATAACTACTAAGCCATTATATACTGGCGACCAGTATATTCTACAACCCCCTAAGCCCTTTCCTCTTCAACTGTATCAGGGAACAATTCATAAAGCTCACGTTACCAAAAGCCAAACTGCTTAACTATGCAGACGACTTTGTGGTCATCATCAATGGCAAAGGCACAAGGAACCATGCACAAAAATGCCTAGATATTATCAGCAGGAAGCGGAACGCATAGCAGTGAAAATAAAAAGCAATTAAATCAAAACAATGGCCGTTAAAATGAGAACTCAAGACTCGCAATGCATGAAATGAAATCGAGTGGGTTACCTCTTTTCAATACCTGGGAGTCATAATAGACAACCAGTTGAAATTCACTCAAGAAATTTAATATCTTCGGCAACGTTGTAAAGCCAGAAACTCAGCTTTGTGCTCAATGACCAGTCTTAGAGAAACTTTACTGCTACTCTACCAGTACTCAAAATGTACAACGTTCAAGTAGTTAGGTCACTCATTGACTGTGCTGCCCCTGCTCTTACATCCCTCAGTGATAACCAATGGGGGAAACTGGAAGTGTCTTAAAAGGATGCTCTCAGAACAATGCTGGGAGCACCTATATGGACGCGTCGAGAGAATCTAAGAATGGAAACCAACTTACCAGCATTAGAAAACCGGATCAAACAAAGGATAGCCACCATAACAGCAAAACTTGTTGGAACCCCCGCCAGACTGTCAATCAAAGATAGCATACACAGATCGCTTCAGAGAAACCTTCAATATAGAACAAGTGCATGGACGGATAATCTGGTCAAGTCTAGAGAAAGTGGACTTGAAATGAACCATTAAAAACAAAGGGGAAGATAGATCATATCAACACTTTCGGTAGCCTCCTCCATGGGATGAATCGAGTCTAAAGATAATAATTGAATGATTACCAGTTAATAAATCAGCATGTGACCCGCAGAGGCTGAAAGTAGTCATAGAACAACAAATGGAAACCATCTCAAGACCTACAATGACTCACATCCTCACAGATGGATCAGTTGATCAAGAAAGAGATTCTGCTTTGGCAGTAGTTTACGCTACTAACCATGAAGCTTACTGGAGCATGAATAGTGGATGCTCAAAATTTCAAACAGAATTGTATGCCCTGAAGGAGGCCATAAACTATACAATTGAGAATAATTTACTTGATATCATCATTCATACCGACTCTAAATTTTTGCTCCAGACATTATTATCCAGTCAGCACAGAGATAATATAGAACTCTTCACAGAAATTCAACATATAGGAAAATAAGCACATAATCTAGGGGTGTCAGTCGCCTTAAATTGGACACCAAGTCACATTGGCATAGATGGTAATGAAAAGGCAGACTCGCTAGCAAAAACTGACACTGCTCTACCTGTTGTACAGGTTCAAATACCTCCAAGTTTTTCAAAGATTAAGGAGCAAATCAAGAAGAAAATACTTCCAACTATCAAAAGTCGCCACAGAGCCAAAGTAGCGGAAGGAAGATCCACTGCGATATGGTACGAACAAGCCGCTGGGTACTTCTCTTTCAAGCCTGACAAAAGATATCCAGAGACACTGCAGGAGCCATACACAGACTCAGACTTGGTTACAAGTGCTGCTGGGAGGTAATAAACCCAATAGTTAAAGAATGTCATATCTGTGGAACAGAAGCAGAAGCGCCACTATTGTACTACTTACTGGAATGTGAAGCTACTGAAGCCCTGCGCATCAAATTCACTATTAATCCAACGACAGCAGCTGCATTAGATGCACATTCCACCGCGACTACAATGATTAGAAAAGCCGTTGAGGAATGGGACTCACTAGTGAGCATTCTGCATCTACATCCGCCACCAAGATAATGTTATTAAAACAAGACTAAAACCAGTGCACTAAAACAGAAGTGAGAAAGAAACAGGGAAAAAGGAGGAAACCCCACCTCCATTTAAAACTTTGATCCAAATATCACAGTAACAAGGTTATCGCGAATAACCGAACTCAACTACCGGCTCACCGTAGCCCGTGCTACATGGACACTTTGTTCTGAGTAGCTAAATCTAAAAGAACAACAACAACAGAGAAAATAACAAAAATCATCACCAAAAAACTCTCACACCTCAACAAAGCCTATATACACCAGAGAGTAGCAGAAGATTCGCCCTCTGCACTATGGTATTCTCAGGCAACCAAATTAGAACGGTTAAATATTCCAAAAGGAATCCACAGGGAAATAGCAGTTCAGTTATATAGACTACGTCTAGGTTATAGATGGTACTAGGAGATAGGTAAACCCCAACAGAGAGACTGAATCTTCTGCCAAACTGTCACAGAAAAGTCACTACTTCACTATCTCCTGGAATGTGAAGCAACCACCGACCTTAGAAGAGCTTTAAGAGTCCTCGAATCTTGCTGTAACCCCCCCTGAAGCCATCAACCCTGCCACTCATCTGGTCAAAAAAGGTGTCCAGTAGCTGGACACCCTCATAAATACTGTCAAGCAGTATCCTCCCCCACATTAGCAGCTTTACGATTAAATGCGACCTCATAACACTGAAAAGATACACTGAACAAAAAATTGTACCATTTACGGGCTATTCATGCGCGTGCCACCTCTTGGGTGGCTTAATCTTTATCAATCAATCATCACCCTTTATGGGCTATTCATGCCCGTGCCACCTCTTGGATGGCTTAATCTTTATCAATCAATCCTCCCAAGCGGGGGCCACCAGACGGGACACATCTCCTGTCCACGAGGCTAACCATAGCCCGTGCTTCTTGCCCCGCTCCTGTGCCAGGTAAGTTATGGGCTCACCATAGCCCGTGCTACTTGGAACTTGTTCCGAGTAGCTGAATCTGTAACAATAACAAGCGGAGGCCCCTTCTTCAACATCGACCCCCTCTTCACCAACTGCCATGTCGTCTACACACTGTCTTCCTTAACAGTCGTAAATACTAGCTGCCCTACAGCCTATCCTAATACTAATGCACTGATAAATATACTGATACCATATATAGATATTTGGTGGCCTAATTAGCCTAATCAACAAGTGATAATGGGAGGGGAAAATGAACTACCTTAATTAACATTTCTGGATCACGACGCCTGTCCCTCGATGGTGTGAGGTTCCTGCGGTTCCTGAGTCGTTCATTGACGATCCAGTAACGTGTTGCAGGGCCTCAGATGTCGTGAAGCATTCGCATCCTCGTCGTGCTTTTCCCAAAATTCAGATATTCCAATCCTGGTTCAACGACTGATCACTGAGCCAGTCACTGTATACACACGTTCCTTCCATAAAGGCGTCTCTCCTTGACCTAGGAACGGTGCCTTCCCTCCAACGTTCTCAGCAGATGTGACCCAGTCACTGCAGTCCTCCTCGCCAAACCAACCAGACCCGCGGGCGTCAGGCTACGCCCTCCAGAGTCATCACCGACCGATGCCTCAAGTTTTGGCACTTCTTTGCCTAATAAACTTGGCTTCTTTTTGCTCCCCGGGAGCAAAGGGTCTTCAACATTGATGGTGGGCTGCGATGGCTGCTTATAATCCACTGTACGAGGCTCCCAGAGCCTCCGACCTTGAGAGCTATTCGACGAACGACCTCTCGCGTCCACTGTCAGATCATCTCTGAACAATGCCTCCGCCAGCACTGCCAGGGGCTCTCGGTGACGTCACGGCGGCGCTGATTGGTCGGCTGATCCACGTGACCTGGGCCAGCCCATCCGCAGCCGGCTGACGTCGTCTACAAAACGGCGGATTTGCAGGCAGTGGGCGCCATTTTGTTTGTATCCAGGGCATGACTCCCCACTTACATACAAACTTATAAATGCAAATTTCTCCACAATTAGGTGACCAATCTGATCGCCTCATATAATGCTACGAATGTTCCAACTAAGAAAACCAATGGTTCTTGTGTCAACAGCAGCCATCGTCTTGGTGTTGTTCCTCCCTGGGACTGGTGGTCCCAATGTTGTCCTTGTCCCACTTACACAATGTGTCAATAAGTGACTCTACGACGTAAAGAGCCACACCAACCTGGCGTTTAGTGTCGTCAGGAACATATGGTGACATCATCAGTTTCTTGATCACTGAGCAACTCGGCATGGTCCGCGAGTGAATGTTCTCTGTAAGTCGTATGGCATAATTACTGTCACTCAGAATATTTCTTTTTCATTCTTGTACTTGGCTTGAGCTCGTTCGTTAAGGTCATGAATCATTTTAAAATATGCAGATGGAGATCGACTTTCTCTTCCAGTTAATGTTTCTGTGTCACTAAACACTGCTGTCATCCCTGAGTTGACTGACGGCGTCGCTGCCACCGCCTCCGTTGTCGGTCGCATCTCTGCTATCGCTGCTGCCGCCGCGCCGCCGCCGCCGCCGCCGCCGCCGCCGCCGCCGCCGCGCCGCGCGCCACCACCACCACCACCACCACCACAGGAACCTTACCAGCGCGGGCCACGGCTGTGACACAGCAGTGTGGAGGCTGCTGTATCTCTTGTGGAGGAGCCCGACGTAGCATCTGTATAATTTCAGCCAGTTCTGCTACCTGTGCTTGCAAGGTGTCAACTGTCCTTTAACTGTTGTCTCAGGATGTTGACTGTTGTCAGGGGCGTTGCTGGTACTGTCACCACTATGGGGTGGGTCAACAGTACTAGAGCCGGCATCAGTAGGCACTTGTTGTGTCTCGGGCACTTGCCTCCTTGTGCCAAGGAAGGCTGGCCGTTGGTACAGTCTGAGTGCCAGATGGTGACTCCTTCCGTACCACATCTGAAACACTTCAGCGGCGGTTTAGACGGAGCCACAGTTCAGGTTGTTGCCCTGCTTCTCTTGCAGTGTTCTGTTGCTCCTGTTCCTGCTTTCTTTGGTCTCTAGTCTTCTTATACTGACAGTCCTTCAGTGCATGAGGACCGGAACAGAGCACACTTGGGTGTGGGGCACCGGCAGTGCTTAGCTATGTGGCCACTGCCACAGCACTCGTAACACTCCACAGGGTCGGCTCCCACACCCTGAACGTGCTGGGGCGCGCATACAACCCACCAAACCAATACTGGTCAGGTGGCGGATCAGACTTTTCCAGACTATGACTATTTGATCAGTAGGCTTACCATTCTTGTCAATCTTCGTGCTCTGTGTACCCCGTCTAATTCATAGGCCCACTCTAGTGGATACCCGTGACTGTACCTGTAGACTAGGTATTCATCCATCTCTTGTTCGTGTTGGATTATCTAGAGGGGAGAGCTTTACATCACCTATTTTCCCTTGTAGAAGAGCCTCAACAACCCGCTGCTTCTCTCTCAAAACATACACATATGGGGAGTTGACATGTGGACGTACCACGCCTGCAGAGCCAGGTGGGTACACCACGCTCAGTTTCTTACTCCACACAATCCTGTCCGCCACACTCGTGCCTTTAGGGAAGGTCAGACGTATGTACTGGCTCCTTGGTGCTATCGGACGTCTTCCACCCTGTTGTTCACCAGGCTTCTGTTTCCCTTGTTTCCTTCTCTGGCTCTTACTTACCACCTCCACAAACCCATCATTGAGTGGTGGAGTGACAGTGTCACTGGTCACGGTAGGGAGAGCCCTGGGTCCAGCAGCTACCTCCTCCATACCTGCTTCTTCAGGCGGCATAAATTGTTGCTCTAACCTCTTCCGATACCTGGTTTGCATTGATAATCATATGATGATGATTAACACGACAAATGGCAGAGCAGGCAGCATGCCTTATCAGTCATCAGCGCCAACAGTCATAAACCTGCTCTGAGGGGTAGAACACTCTCAGTGGGTTTGAGAGTGCTCAGACGACTTGGATAAATACTTGGATATTCCACTTGGTTGGTTGGGACTCGCAGAGGGTAGCCTCAGTGACTTATTTCCTATGTCTATGTGTGGACAGAATGTCCCAAAGACAGCCTAACCCTGCTACAAGGGTGAACAGATGCCCCAGATAAAGTGGCCCCCCCAGGATTTTACAGGTAACCGCATGGGCCACNCAAAGAAGAATGACAACGAGAAAGCAGGAGACGAAGAGCATAGAGAATAGCATAAAGCTCCGCTGTAAAGATGCTAGTCTCCGGAGGTAAGCGACATATAAGTGCGATCAGGAAAAACACAGAGTAGCCAACACCGTCCGCAGACTTAGACCCATCGGTGAAGACAGAAACGGAGCGGAGTGAGAAGAAAATGCTCAAGGAAAAAGCGTTTTAGAACAATAGGAGGGGTAAAAGCTTTAGTGACGTGGTCAAGGATGTACAAAACTGCGGAAGGGGGACTCTCACGGGGGCAAAGAAGGAACAACACGAGGAGAAACATTAGAAACACGAACGGAAAGAGAATCCTGTAAGCGAGATAACCGGACAGAAAGAGGAGGTGGTGAAGAGAAAGGAACCGCAGGAGGGGTAAAAGTTAAAGCACGACAGAGGCGAGAGGAAGGATGTTGCAAGCCCGCGCAAGATAGCGAAGACAGTAGCGATCACGGCGGTCCTGGAGAGACAGGAAGCCAGTGTCAACATACAAGCTAAGGACGGGAGTCGAACGAAAGGCACCAGAACTGAGGCGCAGCCCAGTATGGTGCAAAGCATCAAGACGGCGAAGAGCAGAAGGAGAAGCAAAGAGTAAGCAGGGCAACCATAATCGAGCTTAGACAGGACGAGAGAGGAATGCAAAGCAAGGAGAGTGCGCCTATCCGCTCCCCAAGAAGTATGGGACAATACTCGAAGGAGGGTAAGGGCCTTAGAGCACTCAACACGGAGGTAAGAGATATGGGAGACCAAGACAAACGAGTGTCAAGGAATAACCCAAAAGCTTCGCGGAATCTTTGTACTCAAGGGGATGACCATAAAGTGACAAAGAGGGACGAAGAACGACCCGTTTCCGAGTAAAAGACATGGCACAAGTCTTAGAAGTAGAGAACTTGAAGCCATGATCGGTGGCCCAAGACGACACGGCATCAATCGCAAGTTGAAGCCGGCGTTGAAGGAGAGGCGAATCATCACCCTGACAGCAAAGGGTAAGATCATCGACATAGAGAGCGGAGAAGACACCTGAAGGAAGAGAGGAAAGAAGACCATTGAGGGCAACCAGAAAAAGAGTAGTGCTCAGAACACTACCCTGGGGCACACCTTCGTATTGCTGAAAAGAGGCAGAGAGAGCGGTACCAAGGCGCACCCGAAAGGAACGACGAGAGAGGAAGCTGCGGAGAAAGAGAGGGAGATGACCACGAAGGCCAAAAGAATGAAGCTGGGATAGAATATGATATCGCCAAGTGGTGTCGTAAGCCTTTTCCAGGTCAAAAAGGACGGCAACAACGGAGGTCCTCGCAGCAAAAGCAGTACGAATATAGACCTCCAAGTTCACCAGGACATCTGTCGTGCTGCGGCACTTGCGGAAACCAATTGAGAAGGGAGAGGAGGTGATGGTGTTCCAGGAACCACATCAGACGAACGTTAACCATACGTTCAAAGAGTTTGCAGACACAACTTGTGAGGGCAATAGGGCGAAAGTCCTTAGGGGAAGTTCCCAGAGACCCTGGTTTGCGAACAGGGAGGACAACGGCATCGAGCCAGTCCTCAGGGACTGACGACGACTCCCAGATCCGATTATACAGACTCAGTAAATACTGAGACGTGCACGGAGGGAGATGGCGAAGCATCTCATAATGAATACCATCGGAGCCCGCCGCCGTAGAACCGCAGAGGGCCAGGGCAGAACGAAGTTCAGAGAGAGAGAAGGGATCATTATAGGAAAGTCGAAGACGAGTGCAGAAATCTAAAGGACGAGACTCAAGGACAGGTTTACGAAGAAGGAAAGATTGGGGAAGATGAAGACCAGAGCTAACAGAAGAAAAGTGGGAACCCAGTTCGGTAGCGACCTGCAACGGGTCCGCCACAAGAGTACCACGGAGGTGAAGGACCGGGGAAACATCGGAACGAACTTACCCGCTATCTTGCGGATACGCTTCCATATCTGTGGCAGGGGAGTTTCGGACGTAATTGTGGAGACATAAGAAGCCCAACATTCACGTTTAGCCGTACGGATGGCCCTACGGGCCCCGCACTCGCTTTCCGAAAGAAAAGAAAAGAATCGGTCGTCTGCCGACGGCGGTGCCTCTTCCAGGCTGCACGCTTACAGCGGACAGCCCGAGCACAGTCCGCATTCCACCAGGGAACGCACTTCCGTGGACCCCGAGAGGAAGAGCGAGGAATAGAGCGGAGGGCAGCGTCGAAGACAGTGTCATGAAAAGGAGGAGAGCGCGAGGGAGAGGCAGAAGGGAGAGGTCAGAGAGAGCAGCACTGAGGGTAAATAGGTTCCAGTCCGCTTTAGCAAACTGCCACCTAGGGAAAGAGGGAAGGGCGAAAAGAGAAAAAGGACACAAGGATGGGGAAATGATCACTGCCATGGAGGTCATCAAGAACCTGCCACGTGAAATCTAAGTAAAGAGAGGAAGAGCAGAGAGAAAGATCAAGACAGGAAAGGGTGCGAGTCCGAGAGTCCAAATGAGTGGGCTCACCAGAATTCAGAAGAGACAGGGAAGAAGAGAGGAGAAATGGCTCAAGAAGGCGACCTCGGGTATTCGTCAGAACATCACCCCAAAGAGAATGACGACAATTGAAGTCACCCAGCAGAGCACAGGCTCCGGCAAGGAGTCCAGGAGGAGTTTCAAAGCAGGAAGAGAAAGCGGGACACTCGGGGGGAGATAAATGGAACAAACTGTGTACCATTTCCCCACAAAGATACGAGCAGCAGAACAATGGAGAGGCGAAGGAAAAAGTAAAGGAACAAAGGGAACATCAGCGCGAATCAAGAGAGCAGAAGAATTAGGAGCCCCAGCAATGGCTGGGGGGGGGAGAGAAAGGAATAGCCACGAAAACGACCAGGACGAGCACCAAGCATCGGCTCCTAGAGACAGACACAAAGGGGCGAAAACCGCGAAATCAGAAGTTGGAGTTCGAGGAAATTGGCGTAATAACCCCAAATGTTCCATTGAAGAATAGACATCGACGAGAAGAGAAAGGACAACAACAGAAAACAAGGAAAAAACAAAGGCGAAAGAGCAACAAAGCACGTTAAAGAATATCAGGGTCAAGATCAGGGTCAGCAAAGTCAGGGTTAGGGGGCATGGGTAAACTGAGCAAAGACGGAGGGAAGGAAGCGGGAGAACAGACCAGAGGTGGGCGGGCGGGGTCCGGAGGAGGAAGAGGAGACAACTGAGAGGAGCAGTCAAGGACAGCAGCAGGAAGAGGGGGAGTAGAAAGAGGGGAGTGCACCTCAGCAAGGGCAGCAACTGAAAGGGAAGCAGGGGCCAAAGAAACCTCCATAGCAGGAACAGGGGGGCACAACCACTAAGATGGGAGGGGAAGGAGCAATAGAGCCAGTAGTAGGGGCTGAGGAAGAAAGCGAAGCCTTCTTACCCGCCAGGGAGGAGGAAGGAGAGGAGCCAGGCTTACGCTTCTGACTTAAAGAGACCGGTGTCCCAGCAACTACGTACCGGGCAACGGATTTCAGTGTCTCAACAGGAGAAGCCGAACGAGAGCACACACGACGGCCGTTAGGAGAGCGATGGACATCCGCCTGCACCGACAGGCGGCGGGGAGAGTCAATAGATGGAGGAGAAGGATGGGAAGGAGGATCGGAGGGAGACGAGGAAGAAGACACAGGAGACACGACAGACCAGGTAGAAAGAAGGGGAACTCCAGACAGAGGACCAGGAGGGGGACCCGTCGGGACAGGACTCAAAGGAACAGAGGAGGGGACAGTGGGCGTATCAGGGTCCAAGGCCCGGAAACGGTTGTGAGTCTGAGGAAAGTGGGAAGGACGAGGAGAAGAAGAGCGCAACACACGAGCATAAGAGATATTAGCATAAGGCGGGAGCCGGCGAACCTGGCGCCTCGCTTCAGGAAAAGATAAACGCTCCCGGTGCTTCAAGTTGAGGATGGCTGCCTCAAGCTTGTAATGGACACACGCACGGGAGAAGGTAGGATGGGCCTCACCGCAGTTGAGGCAGCGAGCCTGGGGAGAAGTGCACTCCGACTTAGAGTGACCTTCGCCACCACACAAAGGATAGAGAGAGACAGTCCCAGAGCAGTGGAGGGCACCATGCCCAAACCTCCAGCACTTGTTACAGAGCCGAGGAGAAGGAATGTACTCCTAGACAGAGCACCTGGCACCAGCAAGAATGACAGTGTGGAAGGGTCCTACCATCAAAGGTAATCTTCACAACCCGAAGGGGTTGATGGCGACTACCACGAGGAGGACGAGTAAACGTGTCCACCTGGAGAATAGAATGGCCGTGGGCAGCAAGGATATGTCGAATATCGTCGTGTCAGTCTCGCAGATCCCGAACACCGGTCGCAACATGGGGCGGGAGCAGAATAGTGCCAACACTGGCATTCAACTGAGCGTTCTTAGAGACCCGAACAGGGGTCTCGCCAAGGCAGGATAAGGCAGCCAAGCGGGAAGCAGCATCCTGAGAAGGAGCAGCAACGACACGTGTACGAGGCGAGTGGGGTTGAAAGTAACAGAGGCATCCACGGAATCAACGAGATGTCGATGGAGGGAGAAATCGTCAGGAGGCGCAGAATCAAGAGGGAGATCAAAATATTTGGCCCACGAAGCGGGACCAAACAAGGCTTGATAGGTATCAAAAACGGGAAGGAATCGAGCGAGGACGGCCGAGACGAGGACGGCGGTGAGAAACCCTAGAGAGAGAGGGGTTAAAAGGCGCAGTAGTTACAATTAGAGATGGAGCCGCGCCAGGGGATGAGGTAGTCAGGAGACTACCCTGACTACCCTACCTACCCCCTCCCGCCAGGGGACGAGGGCTTGGGGTTCGACCCAACCACAGAGGAGGGAGGGGAGCCGAGGGGAGGAGTCAGAGAGGCCAAAGGAGGAGCAAGGTCGGGGCCCAATGCAGCGGAGGCTACAGAGCCCGGTCTTCCAACATGGACCGACTCGGGGGCTTGGTCGCCCACCCCACGAGCCTGAGAAGGTAAAGCAGAAACAGTCGAAACAAGGTTTATCATCGCTACGAGAAAAAATATTCATTCATGAATGTGCCCCCACACCCACCATGGAGCCACAATTAGAGGCAGGACACCCGACAAGAAGCTATCGCCGATCATGCTGGGGCCCCCTAGGGGTGCGTCGTGAGTATACGCCCCACAAACACCACCTTAAGAACCGACAGTCCGTTGAGATCGGGTTCAGTGACGAAAGGGGGATTGACAATAAAAGGTTCCCCTCGTTCTCGACGTCGGGTACTACAGTTCTACGGGTGCAAAAGTATGCCTCCTCAAGCACCCGGGCGTCAAAATAGAAGAAGTCCAAAGGAAAAACCAAAACAAGCAAAAGGTCGGCAGGAAACGGCAAACAGATAGGAGAAGAGGGGGGAGAAAAACGAAACAGAAGGAAAAGGAAAAGATGCTCAGCATAATTGGAGAGCACAACAGCAGGAGCACAAGGCTACAAAAGGGGACAGAGGACTGTCCCAAGGAGCATCACACTCCGGCAGCCGCCCACTAAGCCCCCCTCATGGCAACAACGAGCCGAGCGGGGAGGGGGGGGGATGATGGTGTAAGGCCATCCTTAGAGAGTGTTATCTGGTTGTGGGAGTGTTGTTTAGTTCCTAGGATATTAGAGATGGTATTCCATGTGCTTTTCATGTTGCCTTTTGCTTCTTTGAATCTAGTCTCATAATATGAAAGTTTAGCTTTTCTTATGATACTGGTAAGCACTGATGAGTACCTTTTAACTACTTCCTTTGTAACTAGGCCAATCCTAAATTTCTTTTCATATTCATGGTTTTTGTTGATTGATGTAATTATGCCACTTGTGAGCCACGGGTTATTTTTTCTTTTATCAGTTACTTGTTTGGTAAGGAGGGGACAGTGAGTGTTGAAGAGGCTTAGAGTTTTGGAGAGAAAGAGGTTAGTTAATGAGTTTATATCCTGGGTATTATTAAATTCAGATTCCCACTTAATATTGTGAAGTGCATTAGAGAGATTGCCTAAAGCTGATTCACTGTGTTGCCTGAATGAGCGTTTCTTGCTTTCTGGTGGTGTTATGTCCGTGTTTGCTATGAGGAAGGTAGGATAGTGGTCAGTTGTTCTGTTGTAGATTATACCAGATACAAGGGGAGCTGTTATGTTTGTCCATATGAGATCCAAGGTAGTGGCTGATGTTTGAGTGAGTCGGGTAGGTATGGTGATTGTGGACATTAGCATACAGGAGTTCATGCTGTTAAGGAAATAGTCAACTCAATGTATTCTCACAAACCCAATGTACCTTCTTGTATATAAATAAATAAATAAAATAAATAAATAAAACTTGAGAGCAATTTTGTTAACCCAGGTCAATATTAAAGTCTCCTCACAGAATGGTGTGGTTTTTGTTGAGATTGTTGTTTATAATAAGATTCCTTAGGTTATCTGAGAAAGAAGCTATGTTAGTGATACACATCACTAACACTATGTGGTGATACACATCATCGTGATTAGGTAAATATTACCAGACTTAGTTCTAGGTAATGGACCAACACAGTCCATTACCATATGAGAAAATGGTTCCTCTGGCACGACAAAAGGCCGTAGAGGAGCTTTAGGTGGTGTCTGGTTAGGTTTCCCAACAAGCTGACAACCAATACATGAATTACAAAATTTTGCCACATCGCTTTTCAGCTCGGGCCAAAAAAAATATTTGAAAATTTTGCGATAAGTAATATTAATACCTTGATGTCCACCCATAGGATCATCATGAGCAGCTGTCAAAACTTTCTCTCTATAGCAGGTCGGCAACACAACCTGGTGGACTACCTACCACTCATTTGACAAGGGAGCACTCTGTGGTCTCCATTTTCTCATCAAAATTCTGATCATTGTAGTAGTATCCAGTTGTTGCATCTACAATTTCCTCCTTAGAGAGGGCTACTTCGTGGCATTCTGCAAGACTTCGGTCAGCTTTTTGTAACTCGCTCAAGGAGGCGTCCAGGCCTTGGTCAGATGCCATTGGCCGAGGCTCAACAGTGTTCTCCTCCACCTCCTCACTACTCTCGGTAGGGGGCGGTGGCAGGCTTTCCACAATGTCCTCGGCTGAGTGTGGTTACCTGCCTGGCTAAGCGCTGACGTGGCTGTTTTGGACATGGGGGGCCTTGCGATTCCTCCTGTTTTGCGAGTGAACTCAGTGGGGCTAGAGTTCTCGTGTAAGGCTGGTTATCCAGCCATTGAGTTGGTAATGTGTGACATGCTACGTGTCCCGGTGGAGGCTATATATGGAGTTGAACTTGTTACGGCCCACCGGGTGATTATCAAGTTCATGCAGGAGGAGGAGTATCGGGACTTCCTCCGGCGGTATGAAGGGCGTTCGATGCAGTTGCCGGATGGCGCCGGCTCTGTTGTGATCTCTGACAGAAGTGGTGCCCTGACGTATGTCAGTGTACACGGTGCGCCCCTGGAGTTCCCTGAAGATCTTCTTCGGCGCTTCTTCGGGAAGTATGGTGCAGTCATCAATGTGAGGGTGAACACGCTTTCCTCGGGGAAGTATGCTGGGAAGCAGATGAACATCCGTACCTTAGGTATGCGCCTGCGATCGGATATCCCATCTTCTGTCCGGCTGCTGGGTTACTACGTTCGGGTGTACTATGCCCAGCAGCCCCGTACCTGTTTCCGATGTGGCCAGTTAGGGCATCAGGCTGCCGGGTGCTCTGCGGCCCCTGCTGCACCTGTCAACTTGTTCCTGGAAGAGGATTTCCCGCCGCTCCCTCAGGGCTTGGATTCCGGAGATGAGGAGGGGCGGGTCCTGTTCGCTGCTGATGCGGCCCCCCCCTGCGTCACCCGACTTCCCCCCGGTGGTTGCTGTCCCTCCTCAGGGTGTTGCAGTGGCTCCTGTCGCTGGTCAATTCGCTGTGCCAGTTGTTCCCGAGGGTCTTCCGGATGGTCTCTGCGAGTCGTCTTCATCTGCCTCGTCTCCTGCTGATGCGTCGGGGCCTGCACCCTTGCCTGGTGTTACGGTTGTGCTGAGTGCTGGGGGGGCTGCGGAGCATCCTTGTTGTGTGCGGCCCGGTTCCCCCTGTGGTTGAAGCTGCTGCCGTACTGCGACGGGCGTCGGTTCGCACGGCTTGTGAAGCCCGTGGTTCTGGGTCAGCCTCCGGCTGTGAGGTTGTGAGGCCGGTGCCCAAGCGTTCCAGGCGTTCTTCTACTGCTTGGGCTGATGTGGAGGACTTCGACGTGGGTGGAGCTTCGGGCGATTATGTGGCGATTCCGGGTGCTTCGCGCTCTACGGTGGTTGCTGACGTCCATGTGTCTGCTGTTGACGATGGTTGTGCGTCTGATTTACCTCCTGTTATTTCTCCTACAGATGGTTCTCCGCAGTGGAAGGTGGTTGCTCCTACAAACGTGGGTGGTGAGGGTTCTGATGCGAGCCGAGGCGTCAAGCTGGTGCTGAAAAAGGATGCCAAGCGTGGGGGGTCCCTGCAGGTTCAACGTCCGGTGGTTGGCGCGGGTCCCTGTGAGGCAGCCGAGGAGGCTCCCAGTGCGCTGCCCATTGCCCGGCCTCGTGGGAAGGAGCCTCTTCCTCTCATATTGGCCTCCGAAGTGGCGTATGATGATAAGAATCCATTGCGGTTTGAAATTGTTGAACGCGTGCATCCTGTTCCGTGGTGCCCTTCTTCCATCTGGATTCAGCGGGCTCGGTGTTTTATTGTGGGTGTGCCGGAGTTGATGCCTGATCCTCGTACGGTTCAAAATGAACCTGTTTCGGAGGACACCATGTTACTTTGGGAGGCATATTGTATTCGATTCCCGGCGGCGGAGTGGCCGGATAAGTATGAGAAACTTGAGTAGTCTGTGGGCTTGGTGTGTGCTTGGACCTGTGGTTTGTTTTGCAATGTGTTGTACCCATTGTGCGCCCTTCAGGCCGGTGTTATGTTTTTTCTCATAACCGTTGTTTTGTTGTTTTTCTTGTATTTCTGGTATTGTTTCTTTTTCCTGTGTTTCATTATGTTTCTGTTCATTGTTGTGTTTTTGTTGTCGGCCCTTCAGGCCGGTATTTAGTGTCTTTATGTAAATTTGTATTGCTTTGTTTTGTGCAGAAGTGTCTTGTTATGTTTCTTGATGTACTTTATGTTGTTTTATTCTCGGTCCTTCAGGCCAGTGCATGTGTGTTGTTACTTGTACCTGTTTTGTTTTCTGGTGTGTGTGTTTTGCTTGTTTATTATTATTGTTTATTTTGGTCTCGCCCTTTGTTTGTTACGGGGCGGGTGCGTGTTTTGCTTGTTTATTATTATTGTTTATTTTGGCCTTGCCCTTTGTTTGTTACGGGGCGGGTGCGTGTTTTGCTTGTTTATTATTATTGTTTATTTTGGCCTCTCCCTTTGTTTGTTACGGTGCGGATGGTTTGGTGTGAGTGTTTTTATTCCTGTATTGTTTCTGTGCTGTACGTTTGACCTGGTGTTTTCATATTGCTTTACCTGTTGTACGTGTTTGTTCTTTATGTTTTGTTTGGTATTTATTGTGTTTGTCCGGTTATGTTTCCTGTTATGCCTCTTGATGTATGTTTTGTTTTATGAAGGTTTTGTTTTGTGAAGTTCCTGTGATTGCTAGTTTGCCATTGTATTATGTTTTGTGACTTGATGTATACTGTATTTTTATATGCGTTTATCGTGTTTTTGTTTGTGCTATGCTGTCGGCCCTTCTGGCCGGTGGTCTATTGTTTTATTTTGTTCTGTTATGTATTCTGTATTGTTTGTATTGTTTTTATTGTATTTAAATTGCATGCTTTGCATGTAAAATTACAAATAAAAAAAATGTCCTCGGCCACGTCATCGAGTCGGACCATGAATGTGTTCACATGATCCACTTGGCTTTCAACACTCGGAAAGTTCCTTGTGTCCTCGGGATTTACCACCTTGGCAAGCACAGGGCTGCCCTTACATTTAAGTCCCATAGACCTGGTTACCGGGCACGCAGGGTACACATTATCCTCTGCGGCGGGTAGATCCAGGGAAACCTTAGGGGTAGGCAACATAATAGGCAATCTGGAGTCCCCTACCTTATCTCCTGCTAAATCATTACCCAATATTACATCAACATTAGGGAAAGGTAGGTACGAAGTGACTCCGACTGTACAAACACCCTTGTGGAAATCAGATTCCAGGGTAACCTTATGGAGGGGTACTGCTCGAGTATCACTAGTGACACCCTCGACCAGTACCACCTCTCCAGTGTCAAGAGTGTTGGCACCTTGCATTGGATGGCACCGGTGTTTCGGAAGATCACCACGTCCTTCCAGGAAGAACCCTCAGACAAAAGTAGCCTCCCTTTCGATAAGAATGGGTTAAGCAGGTCCAACCACTGTGGGTTGGAGGTCTTACTCCCTAACCCTTCCGAAGGCCTCAAGCCCTGTGTCACAACGAGAGCATTGGGTCTTTTTTCCGGGTACAGTTGCCAACAACGGATAGTAGGGTGGTTTGCACGTTTTACAGTGACCACAGACACGTCGGGGAGAAGAGACATTACTAACAGGATTGCCCTTTGGGTCACCCTTAGGTGCCGTGGGACTAGACAATTTAACAGGGTTAGTTATGTCTGAAACAGAAGGTGCATTAGTTATAGGGTTAGAATGAGCTGGTCTGGACTGGCTGTGGATATAAGTTTTGTTACTCTGTGAGATATAATTATTTTTATTGGGTCTTTTGCCCATCAACTGGTAGTTTTCTGCCATCTTAATATTTTATTTATATTATGTGGATGGATTCCATAAAGTGGATTCACATAATCCTAGCCTATGTGGTAAGGATCTCATGGAAAAAGTGGGAATTTTCTTGGTGGGCCTAGATGAATTGTCGATAGTTAAAACAATTAAAAGTGCCAAACAAATGTTAGATAAAAATTCAGTGGAGGCAGATAAACCAATTAATAGCATGGTGGCAAAAATTCACCTGAAAAGTGGCCTAATTTTTGAAGGCAAGAACAGTGCCGTTTCATTACAAGCAATTGGTAGAATCAGCCCTGGAAAAGCATGTGGCAGAAGGCATCTTAGAGCCAATTTCACATAGTGAGTGTGCAGCCCCAATTGTACCAGTGTTTAAGGCAGATCGGAAATCCTTGAGAATCTATGCAGACTTCAAGGAACTGAACAACCGCATGCACTGTGAGAAGTACCCTTTACCTAAGATAGATGAGTTGTTGTCAGTGGTCTGTAAGGGGGCAATTTTTTCTAAGATTGACCTGAAAGATGCTTACTTGCAAATTCCTGTAGAGGAGGAGAGCCAGAAATTGTTAGTGATTGTTATAATTAGTGTGTTGACTGCTATGGGGGATCTAGTATTAATTTGGTGTAGGGGCAGCAGTTAGAATAAAGATGTATCTCTAGTAGTGGAGATCAGTAAGGCCCGGCCCCCAATAAAAATATAACAGTGAATATTAATTGGCTACAAGACAATGTCAGTAAAGAGGTAGATCATAGATCTCCTACACAGGAAGAATGGATACTCCTTTAAAACTAACTTACTTATTTATTAACCCCTTAACAACTCCCCATATACATTCACACCAATAACAATAATTACTTTACCACATTATCTTACGTTAAAAGCCTTGGTCCACATAGGCAGGATACAAGGTTTTACAATGAGCACAAGCTAGGGTAAAGTTTACTAGGCAAGGGACACTAGCAAGGACTCTAGGTAGCTTACTAGTACAACTGGAACCCACGTGGTTCCACTGGGACCCCTTAGAGTAACAGAGTAATATAAACACTAGTGATGACCTACTTAATGCCCAATAATAGTCTACACAGTACTACTTTACACACAGAATATGTTTATGCCAGACAATGAGGACACAATACAATATACTTATCTTGGTAAACTAGACACAGAAATAAGTAAGGGAGAGAAACAAGAGGAAAGGGAGGAGGTTCTTTTCACCATGATACCAGCACAGAGAAGGGAGACTGTCTCCAGTCTCCTTCCTCAGCTGACTCGCTGCCGGCAGACTACTCAACTAATCGTACAGCAGCCCTATATCCAAGTTTACTCAAATCTACTTTACTAATACTTTCTAATCATTTGTAAACATAGTTGGTGCCTATTTTATTATTTAATAATCAACCCCAAGCTCAGTCTAAAAATGCTCTGTGAGAAACAAGAATCGTCTTACGTCTGGCAGGGAAGATACAAAAAAGACACCTCACCATGGTCCCAAATAATATAAGGTAGTTTATTTAGCTCAATTTGACCTCTGGTTTCCACTGATGAACCCAGGGTCGTAACACTCCTCCCCCCTTCAGAGAAAAAAAAAAATTGGCTACTAGATTAGTAGTCATTTTTTGTAAGAGTATACAGAGAATAAAAAGGAAAATCTATGACATAAAAGGAAATTAATCAAAACAACAATTTCTCTGCAAGAAAAAGTACAAAGGAATTCTCTGAAAAAACACATACAAAAAAAACGGGGAAGTAAATAAATATTTGACATGGAATATTTAATGTCACAGGAGAACCTACAAAAAAAAATAACTAAAGCATGACAGTTGGTATATGAATTCCCGTGGCCCAGATGAATGTTACTCAGGCAACCGGGACAGAGCATCGGCTATCACGTTGAGCCGGCCCAGTAGGTGGATAATGGAAAGATTGAAGTCCTGTAGGTTCAATGCCCACCTGAGGATGCATTTATTTTTTTTTTCCTTCATTTGATTCATGAAGACTAGTGGGTTATGGTCCATGTACACTTCCACTATATTACCTGTGAGGTAGACTTCGAACTTTTTACATGTTAACACTAGCGCCAACGCCTCTTTTTCTACCACTGAATAATTGCGTTGTGCCTTGTCAAATTTCACAGAGTAATAATATACTGGGTGTTCCACTTGATCATCCCCAGTTTGCAACAACACTGCACCAGCACCCGAGTCAGACGCATCAACATGAATTTTAAATGGTCGGTCGAACCTTGGACTTGCGAGCACTGGGGCGGAAGCTAAGATCAATTTCAAATTTTTAAATGCCTCTGCACAGTCTGATGACCACTTAAATTTAACGGCCTTCCGCAACAAGTCTGTGAGAAGAGTGGCAACATTGGAAAAGTTCTGACAAAAACGTCGATAGTACGCACACATACCGATAAACTTTTGAATATCCTTTTTAGACTGGAGCATGGGATACTCTAGAATGACACTGATTTTATCTTGCCGAGGTAACACTTTTCCTTGGCCCACTTCATAACCGAGGTACGTCACTGTGCCTTGGCCGAAATGACACTTCTTTCCATTCAAAGTTAGATTTGCATTTTTCAAAACTGTGAACAACTGGCATAACCTAGCTATGTGGTCAGCCCAATTACTATCAAAGAACACAATGTCATCTAAATACGCCCGACAATTTGGCACATTAGCAAGCAAAGAGTGCATTAGCCTCTGGAACGTGGCAGGGGCATTACGCAAGCCGAACAGTAACACTTGATACTAAAGACACCATCGGATGTTACGAACGCAGTTAGTTGTTTATCACATTCAGTGAGCGGGATCTGATAGTAACCCCTTGAGAGATCAAATTTCGAGACGTACTTGGCGTTTCCAATCTCGTCAATGCATTCTTTGAGGAAAGAGCAGTGGATAGGCATCCACAATGGTCACCTTGTTGAGCTGCCGACAGTCGGTGCATAATCGTCAGGAGCCGTCTGGTTTGGGGATCAACAGGCAGGGCGAGCACCAAGAGCCCTGGCTCGGCCGGATGAGGTCGTGCTGGAGCAGGAAATCGACCTCCTTCCATACGATGGCCTTCTTTTCTGGACTCATCCGATAGGGTTGAAGGCGAATGGGGGTGTAGTCTGTCAACTTGACATCATGGTAAATGGCATCAGTCTGGATCGGGACCTCCCCGAACAGACTGGAGAATTCGTCAAGCAACGACTGCACCTCTTCACATTGGGCTATCTGCAAATGGGACAGTTCCCCCTCCACAGCATTCACAGAACTAGAATTATTGAGAATGAAATTAGTTGGGTCCCCAGAACAATCATCCCCTCCCTCACTGGATATGAAAACATTGGTTAGTGCAATGGGCCTGGGGCCCTGGAACTTCTTCAGCCGATTCAAGTGTACTAGCATTACCTGGTTACGCTTGTCAGAGTGCCGCACTTTGCACATGAGGTCCCCAGTCTTTTCTGTCCCAATGTAGGGGCCTTCGTACTTGTGGGACATAGTGTTCCCTAGTTGAGGCTTTAAAACCAGGACAGGGTCACCAGGCTGAAATACCCGCAACTTAGCCTTAGCATCATTTCGTTCTTTCATATTTTCTTGGGCCTTCCCAAGATACTTTCGTGCAGCCGCCTTGCAGTCCTTGAGTCTCTGGTGGTGTTGCGCAAAGAAAGCCAAACCATCGGTTAACGTTACGTTCCGTCCTGTAACATTTGCAAAGGTCCACGAACTTTATGGCCAAAGACTAACTCAAAAGGAGAACAACCCAGTGAACTTTGTAACCCCTCTCTAGCAGCAAACAAAACATATGGCAAGTTCTCATCCCAGAAGGTGTGGGAACTCTCGCACGATGTCTTCAACATCTGCTTCAGAGTTAGATGGAACCGCTCAATTACCCCCTTGACTCTGTGGATGGTATGGGCTGGAAACCTTATGAGTTATTCCATGGTCCTTACAGAATTGTTCAAAGATATCAGACTTAAAGTTAGTACCATTGTCAGTTTGCACGACCCGAGGCAGTCCAAAAGCGTAAAAAATTGCAACATATGAGCAACAACAGTCTTTGCTCGGATGTTCCTTACAGCAAAAGCCTCTGGGTAACGGGTCGTGATACACATCATCGTGATTAGATAAATATTCAACCCATTCTTGCACTTTCGTATAGTCAATATTGACTTATTAAATACGTGCATATGTGACATACTAATTTATTGTGACTATTTTAGTTTATAAGTAATATTTAGGTAATATATTTATATATTTAATTTGTGACGGTAACGTGTTGGAAATGATGGTCGGCAGTCTTCCAAATAGCAGGTGTCAATGCTGGGCCACATACAGTTAATTTATATAAAAAAAGGAAAAAAAAAGAGTGACTGCTTGTCTGATAATCTGTGGTAAGGCAAGATACACGAAAACACAAAAATATAAAAATTACTTTAATGAATCTAGAAAACAAATTAAAATAAAGTCAATTCCTTGGCATTTAAAATAATGTAAGAGAAATATACATAAAAGATATAATAAATTGAAAAGGGGGGAACTGGTTACGTTAACAAAGTAAAATAGTGCTGGGAATATATGCGCTAGCTATAAACCTCTTATTTGATCACACGAGGTGGTTCAAATTAGGTGTTCACAGCAGGAGCACGAGATATATTCTGGTTGAGAGAGCTGCAAGGGACTCCAACAATAACTGGCGATGAAATGTGATTGGCATGGAGCGGAGGTGGTGTGTTGGGTAGCGGCCAATGAGAACGCAGAACGGCCGCAAGTCGCTAGTTTGCTGGGAGTAGTAGTTGACAGGTCGACCAGGTGTGCAGAAGTGGGGGGAAGGAGGGAGTGCAGGTGCGTGTGGCTGTCTTGATATATACGTTAAGCCACTATAAAACGTATCTTGCATATTGTTGAGAACGTGATGAAGTAAGGAAATAGCAGGCTAAATCTCTGTTAAGAGATTATCGTCACAACTCTCCCCCGAAGCCTGCTGTTCCGGCTGAGTCACATTCACGGGAGGTAGAGTGGGAGGTGGAGCTGCCTCTACCTCATGCACTCTGGAGAGGGCGTCAGCGATGATGTTATCAGGCCCCTTGATGTAGCAGATCTTTAAATTGAAGCCTTGAAGATATAAAGCCCATCGCAGCAGACGTTGGTTATTAAATTGGGCTTGATGTAGGAATCTCAGAGGGTTGTGGTCCGAATAGATGGTAGTGGACCTAGCACCGTGCAGATATGGTGCAAAGTGTTGTAAGCTCAGGACGATGGAGAGGAGTTCCTTCTCTATAGTACTGTAGTTTTTCTGATGAGGCTTCAACTTGCAACTGTAGTAGCTGATAGGTAGAACCTCCTCGCCTCGCTGCTGCATTAAGACACTTCCGATGCCGGTACCACTGGCGTCGACATGGAGGATGAAAGGCTTCTTGATATCTGGTGAGGCGAGAATAGGATTAGAACAGAGGAGGAATTTGAGTTGTTCGAATGCAACGGTTTGCTCCCTGGTCCAATTATACCGTTGCTTGGGACTGGTTAAGGTGATTAATGGGGTTGCAACAGTGCTAAAATTCTTCACAAACCTACGGTAATAGGAAGCAAGACCAAGGAAGCGCAGGAGCTGCTTCCTGGTAGTAGGCTGTGGATACTGTTGGATTGCTTGGATGTGAATATTTAACGGAGCCAGGCTGCCACTCCCTATAACATGACCCAGGTACCGCACTTTACCTTTCGCGAAGGTGGACTTGCCCAGATTGATGGTGAGGCCGGCTTTCAGGAGCTTGTAGAACAATCGTTGTAGCTGGAGCAGGTGTTCGCTCCAGGTGTTGGATGCTACCACGATGTCATCCAAATAGGCGTAGGTGTTGTCCAAGCCCTGGATGACGCGGTTGACAGCTCTCTGAAAGGTGGCTGGGGCATTGCAGAGTCCAAAGGGAAGGCGATTGTACCTGAAAAGCCCAAACGGGGTTATAAAGGCGGACAGTACCTTAGCTCGCTCCGTTAAACTCACCTGGTAGTAGCCCTTGAGTAAGTCTACCTGAGACAGGTAGCGGGCATTACCAATGGCATCCAAAATGTCGTCTATCCTGGGTATTGGGTAGGCGTCCTTCACTGTGACCTGGTTCAACTTCCTATAATCCGTGCACAGACGGATTTTGCCGTGAGGTTTGGGTACCAGGATGCATGGTGAGGCCCAGGGGGACTCACAGGGGGTAGCCAGTCCATGGTCCAAGAGATACTGTACCTCAGCACGCATGACTTCCGTTTTGCTAGGGCTGATTCGGTAGAACGGTTGGCGAATCGGCTGGGTGTCAGGTAGCAGTTGGATGTCGTGCTGAGTCACAGTACACTCTTGGGGATCATCTCGAAACAACTCCTGATGTTCTCTGATGAGTTTGATGAGTGAAGCACTATTATCGTCCTGAAAATGATTGTGAAGGTCAGTAAGGATTTCCGAATTAGAAAGCGCTGTCTCAGTGTCAGTGCTTTCGGAAGGAGAAGCAGGGAAGGTCTCACTGTGGCTGTATGGACCTGTAAATGAGGTGAAATTGGTTAACACAGTGGGAGGAACCCCATGGTAGGGCTTGAGTAAATTGATGTGGCACAGCTGGGTCTTCCGCCGCCTATCGGGTGTCTCGAGAACGTAGTTGAAGTTGTTTCGGCACTCCTTAACACGGTAGGGTCCTGAGAACCTGTTCTGTAAAGGAGAACCTGGGATAGGGAAATAGGCAAGCACTAAGTCTCCTGGTTTAAACTTCCTTACTTACAGTGCTGGTCGTAACGAGTCTTCATCCTCTCCTGGGCTTTCTGTAGGTTGTTGCTGGCAAAGGAATGGACCCTCTCTAGAATGTGTCGGAGATTTTGAAGATACTGGGGCACATTCTGATGCTCACTGAAGGTGGCATCACGTAGAGAATCCTTGAAAGCCTTGAGAGGTGTACGGCACTTACGTCCGTAGAGCATCTCATAAGGAGATACTCCTAGTGACTCGTTGGGAAGACTTCTGAAAATACACATGATAAGATCAATTTGCCTATCCCAATCCTTTGAGGTCTCATTACAAAACTTTTTTAAGAGTGCCTTGATGGTTTGATGACTACGCTCGAGAGAACCCTGTGAAGCAGGATGATAGGGGTGGACAGTACCTGTTTGATGTTGAACTCCTCCAGAGTCCGTTTGAAGAGATCACTGGTGAAGTTGGTGCCACAGTCGCTCTGAATCTCCCTCGGAAATCCATACTGGGTGAAGATTTTCAGTAGATTCTTCACCACTGTAGCAGCTGTAATATTTTTCACTGGAACTGCTATCGGAAATCTGGTGGTAGGACACAGGATGGTTAAGATATATGCATTGCCTGCACTGGTCCGAGGCAAAGGACCAACGCAGTCGATAATAAGCTTGTGGAACGGTTCCTCAGGCACCTGGATGGGTATCAGTGGTGCTCTGGGAATGGAAACGTTCGGTTTCCCGGCTAACTGACACACGTGGCATAATTTGACATGACTCTTGACGTCGTTTACCATACCTGGCCAGTAGTAGTCTTGTCGAATTCCATGGTAAGTCTTGTTGAACCCGTAGTGTGACAAAGCGCCGTGGGCCAGGTGTAGAATCGTGGGCCGCAGGCTGGTAGGAATCACTAGTTGTTCAACGTCTGCCCAATCGTCCTCGTCCTTCAGTTTACTGGGTCTATACCTGCGATAGAGTATTTTGTTAAATAAATAAATAAATATAAATAAATATGTTTATTCAGGAAAGGTACATACATAGAGAGATTTTACATAAGTGGATCGATTTATAGATAGAGCTAGTACATACAATGCCTAAAGCCACTATTATGCAATGCGTTTCGGGCAAGAAAACATTAATATCTAAAACTTAATACTAATTGAACAAAAAGAATAAAATGTTTTGAGAACAGATACAAATAAAGGTACAAAAAAAGGGGGAGCATGACTGAAAAGCAGCACAAATACAATATGTAGACAAACAGCGTTGAATAAAAAAAAAAAAAAATAAGACATGGGTTGACAATAGAGGGGTAAGGTAGGTTACAGGGAGTTTATCAGGTAGTGTTTAGTTTTAATCTTAAACTGGTTGAGAGAGGTACAGTCTTAACATGGTTGGGAAGGCCATTCCACATTCTGGGTCCCTTGATTTGTAGAGCATTTCTAGTTTGGTTAAGTCGTACTCTTGGAATATCAAAACTGTATTTATTTCTGGTGTGATGCTCATGGGTTCTGTTACAGCTTTCAATGAAGCTTTTGAGGTCAGGATTGGCATTACAGTTCAGCGTTTTATATATGTATAATACACATGAGAGAATGTGCAGTGACTTAAATTAATATCTAACATATTGAGAGATTTGAGTAGGGGTACCGAGTGATGTCTGGGGCCAGAGTTGGATATTGTCCTAATAGCAGCTTTGTGTTGAGCAATTAGAGGACGTAAATGATTTTGGGTAGTAGAACCCCAAGCACAAATACCATAGTTGAGATATGGATAGATGAGGGAGTAATAGAGAGTCACCAGGGCAGGGCGGGGTACATAATATCTGATCTTAGAAAGAATGCCAACAGTTTTTGAAACTTTTTTTGATATATTTAGAATGTGTCCCTGGAAATTAAGCTTGTGATCAATGAGAACGCCAAGGAATTTGCCATCTAATTTGTTACAAATTTGGGTATTGTTAATCTTGAGATTTATTTGGTTAGAGGATTTATTGCCAAACAGAATATAGAAAGTTTTGTCAATGTTAAGGGTGAGTTTGTTGGCAGTTAGCCAAAGATGGACTTTATTAAGCTCGGTATTTACTGTGGCATTTAGAGCAAGGGGGTCAGGACTGGAGTAAATGAAGGTTGTGTCGTCAGCAAATAGAATTGGTCTAAGGTGTTGGGAGGCATTTGGAAGGTCATTAATGTAGATGAGAAAGAGGAGAGGGCCAAGTATACTGCCCTGAGGAACACCAATGTTGATGGGTAGGGTAGGAGAAATTGAATTGTTCACAGAAACATACTGGAGTCTGTCAGTAAGGTAAGATTTGAGGTATTGCAGGGAGAGTCCTCTGACTCCATAATGATGTAATTTAAGAAGAAGGTTTTGGTGGTTCACAGTGTCAAAAGCCTTACGCAGGTCCACAAATAACCCAACAGGGAACTCATTTTTATCAAGAGCTGCATGAATTAAGTTAATCATACTAATAAGTGCATCGTTAGTGCTTTTTTTAGGTCTGAAGCCATATTGGCAAGAGCTAAATATATTGTGCTTGGCTAGATAAGAGTAAAGCTGCTTGTAGATTAGTTTTTCAAAAATTTTGATAAGTTAGGCAGGATTGAAATAGGTCTGTAGTTGTTAACATCAGTGAGATCACCACATTTGTGGACAGGGGTTACTCTCGCTTTTTTTTAGAATATCTGGGAAGGTTTGGAGTTCAAGTGACTTGTTGAAGAGCAATGTAATTGCAGGGGCTAAGGATCTGGAGGCTTTTTGTAAATTAATGTCGGAATCTCCTCAAGGGCCCAAGGGCACTGTTCTCCATAAAGAACCCAGGAACACTGTCGGATTGGGTTTCAGCCTGAAGAATAATGGTGTCAAGGTAAGATCATCTCTCTGTAACTTACGGAACTCCACAGCGGTGAGGTTAGGGGGTAGTTTCGAAGGGTCCTGAGGGACAGCGGTAGCAGTAGAGTCAGCTGGCTGTGGTCGTGCAGCTTGAGCACGGGTGGTCACCATAACAGGAGGAGAACCTTCATCACTCTCTTGAACCTTTGCTGGAACATGCTCGAAAATCGGGTTATCCAACACAGAGTTGCTTACCTCGGATATGTCCTTGACGATCAGGTTGTTTGGTTGTTGGTCTTCTGCCAAGTCGTTGCCCAGGAGAAGTTGCACTCCAGGAATGGGAAAAGGCTTTCCCTGACGGCGACTTGGACTTCACCGGTCACGAAGGGACAATCTAGGTAAACTCTGGCAAGGGGATAAGGAGTTGTAGCAGTAAGGTCAGTGATGAACACAGTCTCTCCTGTGTAGGCGACGTTGGGCACAGCTGATTCAAGACGATCGATTGTAGAGCCGCTGTGTCCCGCAGGATCTTAAGTCCAAAAAACGTCCCTCTGAATCTGACCGTGGTAGAGATAGTTC
>WNGS01079693.1:0-11527 GCA_020271785.1 Procambarus virginalis | reverse complement strand
GGAGAGCAGAGGTTAGGAACATAATATCTGATTTGGAGAGTATACCAACTGTCTTAGAGATTTCTTAGTTATGTGTTGAATGTGGGTGCTGAAGTTGAGTCTCTTGTCTAGGAATAGGCCAAGAAACTTGCCATCATTTTTATTACTGATGTTAATGTTGTCTATCTGTAGCTGAATTGCATTTGATGATTTGCTTCCAAATAAGATGTAGTAAGTCTTTTCGATGTTTAATGTTAGTTTGTTAGTTGACATCCATAAGTGGACTTTTTTTAATTCATTATTCACAACATTATTTAGTGTATGTGGGTTGAGGTCTGAATAGATAAGAGTAGTATCGTCAGCAAACAATATAGGTTTGAGAATATTAGAGACATTAGGCAGATCGTTTATATATATAAGAAATAGAAGAGGTCCTAAGATACTGCCCTGTGGCACTCCAACGGTAATTGGTAGAGTGGAAGAAGTTGTTTCATTGATAGTTACATATTGGTGTCTGTCACTAAGATAGGATCGGATGTAGTCAAGGGCAAGGCCTCGGATTCCATAATGCTGGAGTTTAAGTAAGAGGTAGTTGTGATTAACAGTATCAAAGGCTTTTCTTAGGTCAATGAAGAGTCCAATCGGAAACTCATTTTTGTCAAGTGCTGAGTAGATTACGTCAAGGAGACTAATGATTGCATCGTTGGTGCTCTTTTGGGACCTGAAGCCAAACTGGCAGGGGCTGAGTATGTCGAATTTTACGAGGTAGGAATAGAGCTGTTTGTTAATAATTTTTTCAAATATTTTTGATAGAATGGGTAGATTTGATATTGGTCTATAATTGTTTATGTCCGCCGGATTGCCTCCTTTATGGACTGACGTTACTCTTGCTTTTTTGAGGATATCAGGGAAGGTGTGACACTCTATAGATTTGTTGAACAGTAGGGCTATGGGTGGGGCAAGGGCATGGGAGGCTCTCTTGTATACAATGGACGGAATTTCACTGGTGTTCCCTGCCTTTGTTTTTAGAGAGTGTATGATGGACACAACATCTGCCGGGCTGATTGGTGAAAGGAGTAGAGAGTTTGGATAGCTGCCTGAGAGATATGTGTTAATATGTGTCTGAGTCTGTGGGATTTTACTGGCAAGATATGATACCATAAATGATTATCCGGTACATCCGGTTCGGAGGACCAAAATTTTGTGGGGAAAACCTGACTCCAATAACTAATAATTTATTTAAGGCTCTGAGACCCAGTAACTAATAATTAAATGAATATATATATATACCTCGATAGCTATGAAGGACCACCACTTTTTGAGAAAAAGTGGAAAACAAAGAGACAATGGAAAAAACTGATTCTAGGAACTAGTGTCCTATGGATCTTGGTAAAACTGTAATGCTTATATGAATGGAGTCAAATTAACTACACAAAATTGGGGGTTTACATGCTAAAAGATTAATACATCCCTAGCATTATTCTGGTGCTGGTTCTTCACCAGAGTAAATCAAATGTAAAAGTGAATAAATGTAGAATATATAATATTGATGGAGGTAAATATACACCTCAATATACTACTGAAATGTTGAACAGCATCAGTAAATCAATGGATTAGTATAATTGATCTCTTTAGATCACTACTGTAACTATGGAGTTATTGCTACTGATGGAAAAATGGACAGCTTAGCTGTGAAACTAAGGAGAAGTAGTCAGTTGGTACACTCCACCGACGACGTGTTGCATAGGGTAAATTGTTGCACAGAACGGTGGGGAAGCCTAGCACCTCGGTTGAAGTCGCCTTGGTACTGAAAGGCAATTACATTGTAGAAATCTTCTACACAACAGGTAATTACATTTACATCCTAAATCATGAGGATAACTGTAATAAATTATTAGCTAATGTCTGAATAATTTATATCCAAGCCCTATAAATTCTTTCCAAAGAAATAGACTGATAATCATCTAATTAGATGGTAAATTTAATTAAGACATGTACTAGCTTTTGTTGGTTTGCATTCGGCCTAACGACTGCTAGCCTAAATGTTAATAGTGGCCACATAATAACAAAAAGGGTAAACTTAGCAGCCGAGCCTCGTGTCGTTGATGTGAAGACTTGAGCAACTCTTCATCCTCCAGCTGTTGCTTGAAAGACGTTGACACTGGAGATGCTCGTATGCTAGTCTATGACACGGCTATGTTGTGCCAGATAACGTGGCACCGCTCAACTGATCGTGGGAGCGAAATAAATAGGTCAAGCGCAGCTCTGCTACATGCTGTCAATGGCGTCCGTGTGTCGAGTCAAGTGACGCTCTCCCGTCTTCCTCCTGCTCCTTATTGCGCATGCACGGCTTTCGAGCGTAAATGAATATGTATTTATCGCAATTGACTAAGGAAGGAAGAGGTAATAGCAAGTATTAATATCACATTAAATTCTTCTGTGATAAAATAGAAGTTCTAGTAACATAAATTGGCTTACTAAAAGTTGTGCAGCCAATCAAGGAAATTAAAGTAAATCATTTGCATCAAAATAATTTCCTCTAGAATACTTAAATGTTAGTTAAATAAGGGAGCTCCAGTAAGTAATAGTATACTACGAAATCAAACTTAACTATTTTTAGTAAATGAAATGATAAACTGGACTCTTGTTATAAATTCAACTAAATGTGGAGAAAATTCATGTTGCTGCCTGTCGTTCCTCACGGACTAGGAAGAATTTGGCAATGAATAAATCATGATAATGATTAAATCTATAAGTTAGTAATTTTAGTAACTACTTTGGTTAATTCAAAGGTTGTATAAATACAATGATGTATAAAACTGTTGGTTATTTCCAACACCAGGTGTGCCCTTCGCTTCCTTCCTGCCCTAGCAGGCGTCCATTCTGGAGCCCGGTATGCTTTGTCCCTAGGTACTGAAGTTTTCAGTTACTGAAGTTAATGTTAGTTTTCAGCTTGGTGTGTATGAAGCCCTGCATTTTCCTCCTGCAATTTAGCTTTGCTTAGCTTAGCCTTAGCTTAGCTTAGCTTTTGCTTTGCCTTTTGCCTTTAATCTTTAGTTCATTGGTCTTGCAATTGACTTCTACTCTTCTCTGCAATCTTGTCGCAATTTAAGCATGGGTCCTGCTTCTTGTTTTATTTTACTTATCTCTGGCTTTCCAATTATGTTTTGTTTAAATCTCGCTTACAGTCTTGAGTCACTAAGTCACTTTCAGCTAGGTCGTACTAGTTGTTGTGTATACAGGTTGCCCCCCCCCATTTTTTCCTCTGTTCATCATCCTGTTCTTGCATACTTGCAAGTTATTCTATTTAAGGTGACTTTTTTTAATGTCAACTATTCCTTTGTTCTTAAGTACTTAAGCCCTTTCCTTGGGCTTGGTCCTGCTTTTTCTGTCAGTTGCCGTTAGGCGACGTTTCTCCTCTCACTTCCCTGTTATTCTCATTTCATCCCCAGCCTCACGCCCCCCCCCCCTTCCTGCCGCCCAGTTCGGGGGGCGTGCTTAGGCACCGCGCTCCCTGATGCTGACGCTCTCCTCCTTCGTCAGTTTCTCTCCAGCCCTTATTCGAGCATTTGTTACAGTCCGTTATTCTCACTCACTATGGTCACTTAATTTTACTTGTGTATGTGACGTTTGCTGGTGAGGCAGCTGGGTCTCCCTGCCTGTTTTTTTCCCGTTAGTCCTACCAATGCTTTCGTTTCTTCTTTCTACAGTGGCGAGAAGCCGGAACACGCAGCAACTGCAACACGGAAGAGGGCTCGGGCGGCGTCGACACGAGGACAACAGCGCAGTGGTGCGAGGATGCAGCCGGCCAGGGCCCGGACGAAACCCGCCCGTTTCGCCTCCCCCTCCTCGAGGGCTTCCTCGGGCGGCTTGGATATGAACGGCGAGCACACTACCGAGAGGCCCCCTGCCGGCAAAGCGGCGGGTGGCACAGCGTCGCAGCCTCCACCCCTTTCGGCCGACGACTGGACGACGCTGCAGGCGCTCATCGCGCAGGCTCGGGGGCCCTCTCATGTCACAAGCCATCTAGGCATGGGGACCACTGAGGCCGACCCTGCCGCGGCTGCCACATCCGTCCCGCCCTCCCTCACCAACCGTCGCCCATGGACCAGAGCCAGGGGGCATACGTCGAGGCGACGTGAGAGCTCCTCCAGTCTGTCCTCTTACGATGAGTCCCTCGAGGAGAGAGCGCCCCCCCCCTCTTACTAGCCCCTGGCTGGGGCAACTCTGGGCGACCCCGGGCTCCAGCATCCCACTCTTGGGCGTGCACGTCCCACAGGCCCTTCGGGAGAAGGTCTGGGCAAATAACAAGTATGTGGACCTCGGGCAATTGCTTGCCTACGAACGGGATGCAGGATCTTTCGAGACCCACTCTGCGCCAAACCCTAACGCCCAACCGGCTGGTAAGAAGCAGCCAGACCAGTGGGGCGCATGGCCTCGACATTTACGCGACTATCTACGTCGAGAAGCACCCAGTGGAGGCCCAGGCGCTGTTCACCTATGTACGTTACATGAAGACCATGAAGACGACCCTCAAAGGCGACTGGATGTGGTACGACAAGGCCTTCAGGAGGGACAGGGAGAAGTCGGGCTGTTTTTGGTTTGATTACAGGCTGGACTTGGAATTTCACTAGGGTGCAATGCCTCGCCCAGGCCGCTCTCAGCCGACGTGGCAGGAGGCGGGGACACCGGCAGCCCTTGCTCTCTCTAGCGCCCGGGCAGCAGGGCTCCCCCCGGGCTACTGCTTCGCCTACCACTCAAGGGGACCCGGCTGCACTTTCACCTCATGTTCATTCAAGCACTACTGCCCGCGCTGCCGAAGGAGGCACCCTTCCTACAGCCCATGTCCTCCAGCACGGCCCCGCTACAAACCCACCCAGGAGAAGCGCCCCCGTCGCCACTCACAGGTTAGGGGTTCGAAGATCTAGGCTTGATTCCAATTGGTTACGTCCCTCACTCTATGGACTTGGCGGGGCCCTCAGCCGTCTCTAGACAGGCTTGCCGAACGGCGCTAATGGCGGTCGGCAGGTGGAAGAGTGACGTTTTACTTCCTAGTCAGGTAGCTGAAGTTGCTCTGCTACCCTGAGGTTTTCCCTCGCAGCTAGCGGCCACTCGACCTTCGGGGGGGGGGTCCGGCCTGCTGGCCTGCGGAGTGGGGATGCAGCGCTGGTCCCCAAGTGTTCCGCTGTCCGCAGCTACTACTTTGACTTTACAGCCATTCTACTAGTAAGCCCTACCTTAAGTCAGGAAATTCTTTCTCCTTATTCCTTGGCGGCACGGCCTATGGCCTGGGGTTATTTTCTTCTCCAAATTCATGTCAGGCTTTTCCAGTCTCTATGTAATTTTCTGCCACCTGATTAATTTCCGTATTTCCAGCTAGGGTTTACCATTATGTTATGTTGTTCACTTATATTTACTCATGGTGTCCTGACTGTTATACTTAGAGTTAGATTTATGTTACATTCGCCTTACTTCAAATTCTAGACAATAGGCCATTAGGTTTCTGCAGATTTTATTACTAGGCTATAAAATTACTTTTATTTTACTACAGGTGTACAATTTAAGTTGATTCGGTGTACTTTGAGTTAGCCACGGCTATGTTATACAATTGTTAAGACTTACTTATAAACGCCTGTTTTACGTTTGCAGAAATTATTCTACCTGTACTTCTATTATGTAATAAATAAGCCCCCGTACTGTTGGTGTCTTCCTTTCCCTGATCAGAAATATCAAATTTTACGAGATAGGAGTAGAGCTGTTTGTAGATAATTTTTTCAAATATTTTTGATAGTATGGGTAGGTTTGATATTGGTATATAATTGTTTATGTCTGCCGGATTACCTCCTTTATGAACTGGCGTTACTCTTGCTTTTTTAAGGATATCAGGGAAGGTATGACACTCAAGGGATTTGTTGAACAGCAGAGCTATAGGTGGCGCAACGGCATACCTTACCTTGAGGATACCTTGAGGTGCTTCCGGGGCTTATCGTCCCCACGGCCCGGTCATCGACCAGGCCTCCTGGTTGCTGGACTGATCAACCAGGCTGTTGGACGCGGCTGCTCGCAGCCTGACGTATGAGTCACAGCCTGGTTGATCAGGTATCCTTTGGAGGTGCTTATCCAGTTCTCTCTTGAACACTGTGAGGGGTTTGCCAGTTATGTCCCTTATGTGTAGTGGAAGCGTGTTGAACAGTCTCGGGCCTCTGATGTTGATAGAGTTCTCTCTCAGAGTACCAGTTGCACCTCTGCTTTTCAACGGGGGTATTCTGCACATCCTGCCATGTCTTCTGGTCTCATGTGATGTTATTTCTGTGTGCAGGTTTGGGACCAGCCCCTCTAATATTTTCCACGTGTAAATTATTATGTATCTCTCCCGCCTGCGCTCAAGGGAATACAGATTTAGGCTCTTAAGTCGGTCCCAATAGTTTAGATGTTTTACCGAGTGGATTCTAGCAGTAAAGGACCTCTGCACGCTCTCCAGGTCAGCAATTTCACCAGCAGTGAAAGGGGCTGTCATTGTGCAGCAGTACTCCACTCTAGAGAGCACAAGCGTTTTGAAAAGTGTCATCATCGGTATAGCATCTCTAGTGTGAAAAGTTCTTGTTATCCAACCTGTCATTTTTCTTGCAGTTGTGACGGCTACTTTATTGTGTTCTTTAAAGGTAAGGTCTTCCGACATGAGTACACCCAGATCCTTTACATTGCCTTTTCGTTCTATGTTATGATTTGCCTGAGTTTTGTACGTGGTTTCAGTTTTTATATTTTCATTTTTTCCATAGCGCATGAGCTGGAACTTGTCTTCGTTAAACACCATATTATTTTCTGTAGCCCATAGAAAGACCTGATCTACATCTGACTGGAGGTTCGCCGTGTCCTCTATGTTGCCTACTCTCATGAAGATCCTAGTGTCATCTGCAAAGGATGATACAGTGCTATAGGTTGTGCTCTTGTCTATGTCCGATATGAGGATGAGAAAAAGTACTGGAGCAAGCACAGTACCCTGGGGGACTGAGCTCTTAACGGTTGACGGGTTGGATTTTATTTTGTTGACTATTACACATTGGGTTCTGTTGGTCAGGAAATTGTAGATCCATCTGCCTACTTTTCCGGTAATTCCTTTTGAGCGCATTTTATGGGCAATAACACCATGGTCACATTTATCAAAAGCTTTTGCGAAATCTGTGTAAATTACATCAGCGTTTTGTTTGTCTTCCATAGCATCTAATGCCATATCATAGTGGTCCAGCAGCTGCGACAGGCAAGAGCGTCCTGTTCTGAAACCATGTTGTCCGGGGTTATGGAGATGCTGTGATTCCATGTATTTTGTGATCTTACTTCTTAGCACTCTCTCAAAAATTTTTATGATGTGCGATGTTAGTGCTATCGGTCTGTAATTTTTTGCCTCTGCCTTATTTCCTCCTTTATGAAGTGGTGCTATCTCTGCTGTTTTTAGTATATCAGGAATAACGCCAGTATCTAGGCTTTGTCTCCACAGAATGTGAAGGGCCTGCGATAGTGGTTTTTTACAGTTCTTGATGAATATGGAGTTCCAAGAATCCGGGCCTAGTGCGGAGTGCATAGGCATACTGTTTATGGCTTCTTCAAAATCCAGTGGGGATAGGGTGACGTCTGATATATGATTTGATGTTGGTATCATATCCATGAAAAATTCATTTGGGTTATCGATCTTTAGTGCTTTTAATGGCTCGCTGAAGACAGAGTCGTATTGCTTCCTCAGTAGCTCGCTCATTTCTTTGTTGTCATCGGTAAAAGTTCCATCTTCCTTTCGCAGGGGCCCGATACTAGATGTGGTTTTTGATCTTGATTTTGCATAGGAGAAAAAATATTTCGGGTTTCTCTCTATTTCACTGATGGCCTTTTGCTCTCTTTGCCTCTCCTGCGCATGGGAGGCGCTCTTCTATACAATGGATGGGATTTCACTGATGTTCCCAGCTTTGGTTTTAGTGAGTGTATGATGACACACATCTGTCGGGCCGACTGGTGAAAGGAGAAGATAGTTTGGATAGCTGCCCTAAGAGATATATGTGTTGATATGTGTCGAGTCTGTGGGATTTTACTGGCAAGGTTAGCAACAACCGATGAAAATCTAAATCAGATGACGGTGTAGTAAGTAATTATCAAAAGAAGGCACCAAACCGGGAAGGCTATGTAGCACCATCAAATGAGCGGAATAATCAGAGGGCGCTAAATATCACCAAGGATGCCAATACGAGAACAAAAACGCATAAGGCGAACGATATCAAAAGTATCTGAGTCACCAAGAATTCTATCGAGGGACAGGTGACCGCGAGGGGCGGTCGGAAAGCAAGACACACGCTCGTCCCGGAAGTCAGGACATTCAAGAAGGACATGCACGACCGTAAGAGGGACATGCAATTAGGACAATAAGGAGCAGGGTGGCGCTCCATCAAGTGACCATGGGTTAAGCGAGTATGGCCAATACGCAACCTCGCCAGAGCAGTTTCCCATCACGGTTACGGTGGTAGGAGGACGGCCACGAGGAAACACAACATTTAAGAGTACGGAGTTTGTTACCAGTAACAGACGACCAAGAAGCCTGCCAACGGGTAAGGATGGAGGAATGGATAACCGGGTAAAAGTCAGAATATGGAATACCTTTACGAGAGAGGGACAAGAGCGGACAGCTTCCTTGGCGGCAGCATCCGCACGCTCATTTAAAGACAACCAATATGGCTGGGAACCCAACAAACTCAACCGACTTAAACTTACTGTGAACAAGAAACAGCCAATGCTGGATCTCGACAACTACTGGATGAACCGGATAAAGGACCCGAGAGCCATGAGGGCACTACGAGAGTCAACAACAACCACAAAGGAAGACTGACAACGAAAACAGGAGACGAAGAGCATAGAGAATAGCATAAAGCTCCGCTGTAAAGATGCTAGTCTCTGGAGGTAAGCGACACATATAAGTGCGATCAGGAAAAACAACAGAGTAGCCAACACCATCCGCAGACTTAGACCCATCGGTGAAGACAGAAACAGAGCGGGAGTGAGAAGAAAAGTGCTCAAGGAAAAGCGTTTAGAACAATAGGAGGGGTAAAAGCTTTAGTGACGCGGGTCAAGGATGTACAAAACTGCGGAAGGGGGACTCTCCGGGGGCAAAGAAGGAACACACGAGGAGAAACATTAGAAACACGAACGGAAAGAGAATCCTGTAAGCGAGATAACCGGACAGAAAGAGGGAGGTGGTGAAGAGAAACAGAACCGCAGGAGGGGAAAAGTTAAAGCACGACAGAGGCGAGAGGAAGGATGTTGCAAGGACCGCGCAAGATAGCGAAGACAGTAGCGATCACGGCGGTCCTGGAGAGACAGGAAGCCAGTGTCAACATACAAGCTAAGGACGGAGAGTCGAACGAAGGCACCAGAACTGAGGCGCAGCCCAGTATGGTGCAAAGCATCAAGACGGCGAAGAGCAGAAGGAGAAGCAAACGAGTAAGCAGGGCAACCATAATCGAGTTAGACAGGACGAGAGAGGAATGCAAAGCAAGGAGAGTGCGCCTATCCGCTCCCCAAGAGTATGGAACATTACTCGAAGGAGGGTAAGGGCCTTAGAGCACTCAACACGGAGGTAAGAGATATGGGGAGACCAAGACAAACGAGTGTCAAGGAATAACCCCAAAAGCTTCGCGGAATCTTTGTACTCAAGGGGATGACCATAAAGTGACAAAGAGGGACGAAGAACGACCCGTTTCCGAGTAAAAGACATGGCACAAGTCTTAGAAGTAGAGAACTTGAAGCCATGATCGGGCCCAAGACGACACGGCATCAATCGCAAGTTGAAGCCGGCGTGAAGGAGAGGCGAATCATCACCCTGACAGCAAAGGGTAAGATCATCGACATAGAGAGCGGAGAAGACACCTGAAGGAAGAGAGGAAAGAAGACCATTGAGGGCAACCAGAAAAAGAGTAGTGCTCAGAACACTACCCTGGGGCACCCCTCGTTTGCTGAAAAGAGGCAGAGAGGCGGTACCAAGGCGCACCCGAAAGGAACGACGAGAGAGAGAAGCTGCGGAGAAAGAGAGGAGATGACCACGAAGGCCAAAAGAATGAAGCTTGGATAGAATATGATATCGCCAAGTGGGTCGTAAGCCTTTTCCAGGTCAAAAAGGACGGCAACAACGGAGGTCTCGCAGCAAAAGCAGTACGAAATAGACCTCCAAGTTCACCAGGACATCTGTCGTGCTGCGGCACTTGCGGAAACCAAATTGAGAAGGGGAGAGGAGGTGATGGTGTTCCAGGAACCACATCAGACGAACGTTAACCATACGTTCAAAGAGTTTGCAGACAAAATTGGTGAGGGCAATAGGGCGAAAGTCCTTAGGGGAAGTACCCAGAGACCCTGGTTTGCGAACAGGGAGGACAACGGCATCGAGCCAGTCCTCAGGGACTGACGACGACTCCCAGATCCGATTATACAGACTCAGTAAATACTGAGACGTGCACGGAGGGAGATGGCGAAGCATCTCATAATGAATACCATCGGAGCCCGCCGCCGTAGACCGCAGAGGGCCAGGGCAGAACGAAGTTCAGAGAGAGAAGGGATCATTATAGGAAAGTCGAAGACGAGTGCAGAAATCTAAGGACGAGACTCAAGACAGGTTTACGAGAGAGGAAAGATTGGGGAAGATGAAGACCAGAGCTAACAGAAGAAAAGTGGGACCCAGTTCGGTAGTGACCTGCAACGGGTCCGCCACAAGAGTACACGGAGGTGAAGGACGGGGAAACATCGGGAACGAACTTACCCGCTATCTTGCGGATACGCTTCCAGATCTGTGGCAGGGAGTTTCGGACGTAATTGTGGAGACATAAGAAGCCAACATTCACGTTTAGCCGTACAGATGGCCCTACGGGCACGGCACTCGCTTTCGAAAGAAAAGAAAAGAATCGGTCGTCTGCCGACGGCGGTGCCTCTTCCAGGCTGCACGCTTACAGCGGACAGCCCGAGCACAGTCCGCATTCCACCAGGGAAGCACTTCCGTGGACCCCGAGAGAAGAGCGAGGAATAGAGCGGAGGGCAGCGTCGAAGACAGTGTCATGAAAAAGGAGGAGAGCGCGAGGGAGAGGCAGAAGGGAGAGGTCAGAGAGAGCAGCACTGAGAGTAAATAGGTTCCATCCAGTCCGCTTTAGCAAACTGCCACCTAGGGAAAGAGAGGGAAGGGCGAAAAAAGAAAAAGGACACAAGGATGGGGAAATGATACTGCCATGGGGTCATCAGAAACTGCCACGTGAAATCTAAGTAAAGAGAGGAAGAGCAGAGAAGAAAGATCAAGACAGGAAAGGGTGCGAGTTCGAGAGTCCAATAATGAGTGGCTCACCAGAATTCAGAAGAGATAGGGAAGAAGAAAGGAGAAATGGCTCAAGAAGGCGACCTCGGGTATTCGTCAGAACATCACCCCCAAAGAGAATGACGACAATTGAAGTCACCAGCACGAGCACAGGCTCTGGCAAGGAGTCCAGGAGGAGTTCAAAGCAGGAAGAGAAAGCGGGACACTCGGGGGGAGATA
>WNGS01079691.1:0-13804 GCA_020271785.1 Procambarus virginalis | reverse complement strand
TTCCAGAGGCTAATGAATCTTTGCTCGCTAATGTGCCAAATTGTCGGGCGTATTTAGATGACATTGTGCTCTTTGATAGTAGCTGGGCTGACCACATAGCTAGGTTACGCCAGTTGTTCACTGTGTTGAAAAATGCGAATCTAACCCTAAATGCAAAAAAGTGTCATTTTGGCCAAGGCACAGTGACATACCTCGGTTATGAAGGGGCCAAGGAAAAGTGTTACCTCGGCAAGAAAAAATCAGTGCCATTCTGGACTATCCAGTGCTCAGGTCTAAAAGGACATTCAACGATTTATCGGTATGTGTGCGTACTATCGACCTTTTGTCAGAACTTTTCCAGTGTTGCCACTCCTCTCACAGACTTGTTGCGGAAGGCCGTTAAATTTAAGTGGTCATCGGACTGTGCAGAGGCATTTAAAATTTGAAATTGATCTTAGCTTCCGCCCCAGTGCTTGCTAGTCCAAGGTTCGACCGTCCGTTTAAAATTCAAGTTGACGCGTCTGACTCGGGTGCTGGTGCAGTGTTGTTGCAAACTGGGGATGATAACGTGCAACACCCAGTATATTATTACTCTGTGAAATTTGATAAGGCGCAGCGCAATTATTCAGTGATAGAAAAGAGGCGTTGGCGCTAGTGTTAACATGTAAAAAGTTCGAAGTCTACATCACTGGTAATATAGTGGAAGTGTACACGGACCATAACCCACTAGTTTTCATGAATCAGATGAAGCAGAAGAACAAACGCATTCTCAGGTGGGCATTGTACCTACAGGACTTTAATCTGTCTATTATCCACCTACCGGGCCGGCTCAACGTGATAGCCGACGCTCTGTCCCGCTTGCCTGAGTAACATTCATCTGAGCCACAGGAAGCCATACCAACTGTCATGCTTTAGTTATTTTTTTTTGTAGGTTCTCCTGTGACATTAAATATTCTGTGTCCAATTTATTTACTTCCCTGTGTTTTTTTGTGTGTATGTTTTTTTCTTTCAGAGAATTCCCTTGTATTTTTTTTTTTGCAGAGAAATTGTTGTTTGATTGATTTCTTTTATGTCATGGATTTCCTTTTTATTCTCTGTATACTCTTACAAAAAAATATGACTACTATTCTAGTAGTCACATTTTTTTTTCTCTGAAGGGGGGAGGAGTGTTACGACCCTGGGTCATTTAGATGGAAACCAGAGGTCAAATTTTGAGCTTAATAAACTACCATATAGTAAACACGCTTCGCGAGCTGCATATGTCGTATCTTCCCTGCCAGACGTAAGACTATTCTTGTTTCTCAAAGAGTATTAAAGATTGAGCTTGGGGTTGATTATTAAATAATAAAATAGGCACCAACTATGGTTACTAATACTGTCTAATCATTTGTAAAGTAAACCTGAGTAAACTTTGTATCGGGCGCCGGTATGATTAGTTGAACAGTCTGCCGGCAGCTCAGCCGACTGGGAGGAGGGAGAGACTCCCTCGTCCTTCTCTGCTGGCTGGCTGTGGTGAAAGGAGTGCCTCTCCTTCCTCTTAGTTCTTTATTTCTGTGTCTTCGTCTGGTTAAGTCATCTTTGCTATTTTATATTGTTATATTCTGGCATACCCTTGTTCTATGTGTAGAGTAGTATACCTGGGTGTAGTAAGTGTTTTTAAGTGTTATTGTACTAGTTATTCCAAAGGGGGTCTCAGTGGAACCACGTGGTCTCCCTACCCTAAGCTGACTCTAACTTCAAGTGTTTTATAGTAGAGCTTTACCCTAGCTTGTTTTCAGTGTAAAACCTTGTATCCTGTCTATGTGGACCAAGGCTTTTAACGTAAGATTGTGTGGTAAAGTTAGTATTATATTGTTATTGGTGTGATTGTGTATGGGGGGTTGTTAGGGGGTTAATAAATAAGTAAGTTTGAACAGAGTATCCCTTTTTCCTGTGTGGGAGTACAATGATCTACCTCTAGCCTAACAGGGTTTAGTAGCAAGTATTTATTACTGTGGATATTTTATTTGGGGGCCGGCCTTTTAGTTCTCCCATATTTGATACCTCTGTATTCTACTTACCCTTACCCCTTAATAGTACCAGTTCCCCCATAGCAAGCCCACCATCTTTATAACAACTGTATACACACTTCGAGTAATTTTCATTGCTTGGTGAAATTCATGTGCCTTTTCCACGAACAGCCAGCCTGCCACTGGCTTCTTCGTCACCTCACGCGTCTGTTTGTGCCACTCCCACACTGCATTATCAACACTCTCCACATTTGCTTTACTTACTACCTTTCTATTTCGTATTGCCTTACAACTTTCACTTTTAGAGAAACGGTAAAAAATTATAGGTTTAGCCTTAAGATCAAAAACAGTACTTTTGCTAATGCCATATTCAGTGCACACGACACTTCTCGGGACACCACTCTCCACCTTCTTAATTATTTCAACTTTCTTCTCAAATGTAATCACTTTTACATAACCCACTTGTTGATGCTTTCACTGACACAATGCGTGCATTTGGAGCAGACATGGTGTACGGATGTTCCTTGATTGTGCTGATATGTAAAACAAAGTCACGGAATGAACACTCCAGTCTCGTGACAAATTCAAATAATGGGAACAATTTCACAAAGTTGACACATTGTGTACTCGACATTTGGGTTTTGAGAAAGCTGCCAGATACGTCTATATCCCAGGCGAGAAAACATGCACTCTCTTGAACATTATATTGTAGAATGTCCCATACTGGCTGACTTTCGCCCTCCTGGGCTAAGGTATGCTGAACTCTGTAATTACTATATGAGTACTGGAACACTTGATGATATATTGGACTTGTATCCAAGATTGACCATGTAATAGATTAATTATACAATGTATATGATGTAACTATATAACCTGAGCTTGTAAAAGCACCTTAATCACCTTCAGTGATTAAGTGCTTAATTGCACACTAGTTTCTTTATCAGCTATCTCACCCTGTCAGAGTGAATGAGACAAATGTCTGTGAATGCATGTGTATATATGTATATGTGTGTGTGTATGTATATGTATGGGTATAAAGTATATATGGAAGCTGATCAGAATTACATTTCACCTTTGTAAATGTACATTATTGACACTATGTAAAAGACACATCGAACACTTTATGTAAGGCATACGTAAATCTGTGTATCTATGTATTTACGTATATAGGTTAGCTTAGCATTTTAAAAGCACCGACTCACCTTCAGTGGTTGATTGTTCAATAAACCCTTGAAATATGTTTAACACATCTCTAACCCTGTCCATGGAGGAAAGAAGAAAATGTATATATGCTGGTTAGCATTGTAAATGTGTGGCCACGTCTGTGGTAGAAAATAATAAAAAAAAAAAAATAAAAAAAAAAAAAAAAAATAAAAAAAAAAATGGGAACAATAGGCCATGAATCTGTGATGTTACAGGGTAGCAGACACTAGAGTGGTGGCGCACGACACGGTCAGTGGGCAAACTAAACCATCTCCCACCCACCAACCACCACCACAGGCCGGCGCGACACCTGGCGGACCACTTCCTCACCCGAACTTGGTTCATGTAGGGTAACCCCAACCCCGGCCAGCGTGAGGCTTGGTGGACTGCTTCCTACCTGAACTTAGTTCGTGTAGTGTGACTCCCCAACCCCAATCAAGAAACTGGAAGTTTCAGATAACTAAAGTTCGGAAACCAAGTGGTGCTCGGTATCAATATCACTGGCATGGTCATCTTCAAGCAATATGCCCTGTATTTCAACATCAGAAAGTGTTTTCTCAACAACATGACCGAGTTTAGGACTGGGTGTTCGATGTGGATGCGTCCGACATGGTTGCTACCTTGAAAACTAGCCTGCCCACCGTCGTGGGCATGCTGGGAATTTTTTCAAGATGGCAAACACTCGCTGGAAGCCTCAGGCCTCTATCTTGTACCCAAGTTTTGAATCCTACAATATACCAACGAGTGCCTTAAGGGGTTATGTGCACCATTATTGAGTGCATTAAGGCGCTATGTGCAGTTCAGAGGGTTAATACTGTACACTCAACATAACTGGTTATTAATTAACACCATGATTAATACACTCACCATCATTGGGTAATAACAATATGATTAACCTCTTAACTGCATTGCCTCCAAATATGACACCCCCCAGTGCACAGGAAATAAATTCTTTGGAAAAAATTCTTTTGATTTTTTAAAGTGTCAAAAACCTTTCCCTCAGTATGGGTATGTAAAAAAAAATCGAAATTGTGCTTACTTTGGCTGCTATGGGGTCCGTAAGTTGGCGCGTGACGTCATCATTCCATGTTCACCGGTGACGTACGCTCCCAGGGCCAGTAGGGCACCAGGGGCGAGGCGCGCGAGATGCCGCGAATATATTTATGTTCGTTTTTTGCGCACAGTTCCAAATACATTTTATTTGTTTTTACGTGCTAATCCTATGTATAGTGAACACGTACACTATATTATGGCAGTAAAACATCCGTACTGTCCGAAGACACTGTGTTACGTGCATGACACTTGTGTACACATATGCTGCACATATTTACTATGTATCATGCTAATTTATGTATATATACAATCTATTTACACACTATACACTGTCACACACTATATACATTCACCATCAACACATTCAGAACACCTCGCGTGAGAGCAGCCACACCCAGCCAGTCTCCCTCACTCCAACATCTTACTCGCCAACATTGCTCCTCCCACCATACTGTTATTGTTCTTATTACACTATTTACACATGTTATATATACCTATCTACATGTTTTATATACCAGAACTATGCAAGTAAGCTGGTATTGTGTCCAAACAGTACAGTTGCCACCATACACTGCATGAAAAATCACACAGCAGACGACGCTACGATTACGACGTCACCTCCCTCACCAAAATAGCTCCTCTCAACATTCTCCTGTTGCTGTTCTTATACTATATACACACACACACTGTATATACCCATGAACATATGTGTTGCCCTTAGCGAACCACTAAGCTAGTATGGTGAGCAAAACAGGAGTGGCTGCTACACACAAACAATGAGGCTACCTCAAAACTCTCCCTCCCTCCCTCAGCAAAATTCCTTCTTCCACAATACTACGCACAATGCTAATTATAACCACAATCCTGGTCACTAATTCCTATAAATGAATAATTGACCACTCGTTTATTTTGAAAAGGAACCTAAGAAGTCATTTGAAGGTTCCTAGATGGACGAAATAATGCTGTGGTGCTGTGGCTAGCGCTGTGAAAATCGTGAACAGCATTGAATCACTGATATTTGAACATTGTACCCAGTCATTATCACACTCAGGCTCTTCTTGTAATTCCACACACACACACACACACACACTGGTGGTACAGTAAGAATAAAAGTGTCCTTACCATCCTTAATGGGCAGAAGTTGTGTTTGCTATCGTCCTTGGTAGCCGTGCAGAGACTGGAAACAGTATTACCTATTAGGAAAAAAATTTTGTATTAAGGATACTATGACAAAATTTTCCCACCAAAACATAATAAATGTTTAGAAAAATTAAATCTTTCTGTTAGATATTGTGCTACGACCAGAAGTAAGGAGGGTGAGCAAATTTAAGAAGTGGTAGGAGTAAGGAGGATGGGCAGGAGTAAGAAAGGTTGAGCAGGAGTAAGGAGGGTAGGCAGGAGTAAAGAGGATGAGCAGGAGAAAGGAGGATAGACAGGAGTAAGGAAGGTGGACTGAAGCAAGGAGAGAAGGCAGAAGTAAGGTAGGCAGTACTGAGTGTGGGCTTGAGTAAAGAGGGTGGCCAGGAGTACTGAGTGTGGGCAGTGCAGGAGGGTAGGGCAGGAGTAAGGAGGGTGGGTAGGAATAAAAAGGAACTGTAAAATACATCAAACTGAAAGAGGAAATAATACAACCCCCTTCCCCACCCTATCATTGAAGGACTATATATATATTTTATATATATATATATATATATATATATATATATATATATATATATATATATATATATATATATATATATATATATATATATATATATATAGTCATACCTAGTAGCCAGAATGCACTTCTTGGCCTACTATGCAAGGCCTGATTTGCCTAATAGGCTGAGTGATTTTTTTTATTTTCAATAAATTGTTTCCAATTAGTTCATTTGAATTATTATATTATATTATATTAGGAACATACATTATTTACGAAGTTATCTTAGCTTAGGTTAAGTTTAGATAGGTTAGGTTAGGTAGGGTTGGTTAGGTTCGGTCATATATCTACGTTAGTTTTAACTCAAAGTTAAAGAAATTTACTTATACATAATGAATTAGCCAGATTTATCAATTCATAAGAAAAAAATTAGAAAAATATATATTTTCAGGAAAACTTGGCTTATTAGGCAAATTGGGCCATGCATAATAGGCAGAGTACGACATTCTGGCTACTAGGTACAACATTATACAATGGGGTCTCGACTTACGATGCTTATCCGTTCCCAGAGACGGATCGTAAGTCGAAATATCGTAAGTCGAAGTGATTTTTCCCATTAGAAATAAATTGAATTGAATTAATCCGTTCCCCACCCTCCAAAATATTAACATACAAATACATTTTATACTGAATACAATGTTTTTTTCTAACTACAATACAGTACCAAAGTTTCTCTTGCCTTTATGAGGGGCTCTTGATGGCGTATGGAAGATGGTGATGAGGGGGGAGGAGGAGAGTTGTTACTGTTTGGAAGGGGAGTCCCCTTCCATTATCACATGAGGCAGTGATGTTTTCTCTGGGATACTCTCTCTCCTACATTTTGCCTGAATACCACTAGGACTTGGTTGTGGTTCCGTGCTTGTTTGTCTCACAACAAATTTGTCAAGAGACATTTGTTTTTCCCTTCATTTTAACATTCGTCTGTAATGATGCATCAATGTCATTGAATAGGTTAAGGCAACGACCTACTGCAGCTTGATTTGAGCGAGTCGTTTCAGCAAAGGTTTGCAATTCTTCCCATGCTGCACACAATTTCTTAATTGTTAAGGAAGAGACATTCTGTACTCTTGTTTCTGCTCTATGGGCATCCTTACATGGGTTTTCATATGTTGAGCCTTACCACTGACTTTCCTGGGACTCATGGCATGATATATAATAATTACTTTAATGTTCAAAATGCAAAAAAATCACCACAAAAGCAGAATTTCTTATAGGCGCGATCGTCACTAAGCGAGCAGCTGTAGTAAACTGAGGCAGGTCGGCCGCGTGACCAGGAACCACGCGCTCAGTCGCCCCGAACGTGTACCAACAAATATTAGAAGTCGACGACACCATCGGATGTCGAGTCACATTTTTCGATGAAATTTACATCGTAACTCGAAATTATCTTAACACTTTGACATGCTCAGGACTCAGCCGTATGTCCTGTTCGCCTAACCGCTTCTGCACACATGACTCAAAATCATGTCCTGATAAAATCTAATCTAACTTACGCTTTTTTTATCTTTTTTTACCTACGTGCTCATAGAACATTCTATTGCGAACACATTGGCACAAAAATGAATGACATACATACAAAAATAATGTCAGCACAGTGAAATAAGTATAAAACTTTCAAATTTGCAAACAGGACTCAAAATGATGTCCATATAAAATCTAATTTAACTTACACTTTGTTGATCTTTTTTTACCTACGTGCTCATAGAACATTCTATTGCGAACACATTGGCACAAAAATGAATGACGTACATAGAAAAATATTGTCAGGACAGTGAAATAAGTATAAACTTTCAAAGCGCCGGATCGCGCATGTGTCGTCGTGTCACCGATACCGGGTAACAGTTCGGCCACTTTCCACACTCTTGCGGGTGGGCCGCGACCGTGATTCTACGTTTATATTCATATCTCTGTGTTGGGAATTTCATTGCGAGTCCCTTGATACCAAAAGTAACGCTGTAGGACAAGTGTGGAGTTGACAGCAATCCCAAGAGTAGAAGCATTTCGTTGCTGTTTAGCGCTCACGGTGAGTCATCTACGTAGTTATTTATTTGTTACTGGTATTCCTATACCTTTCGTGACCTTTTTTACTGACATTCTTCTAGAGAATTTTATTCCGAACACATTGGTACCAAAATGAAATATGTAGCTCGAGAACTAAGGTCAGGAGAGTAAAAAGAGTATACACGTTTTTGTTTTGCTGCGCCGCGCACACATCCCGCTTTTTTTCCTCGTTCCCCGGGCCGCCGAAAGTGTTAAGTAGGGGCAATCGTATGTCGAGGTGCCACTATACTATATAACAGACTGAACAAAAACCATCTAATTATCACAGGGGACTTTAATATTGACCTCTGCAAACCTGAAAACCCTCCTGCTGCTAGTTTCCTCAACTGTATGAATTCCTGCTTCCGCATACCCTTAATCACTAGACCTACTAGAATCACTGATAGTACTGCCTCTCCTCTTGACCACATCTGGACTAACATAACCTCTCCACTTACTTCAGGGATAATCATTGATAGGACCACAGACCATTACCCCTCATTTCTCCTAACCAACATTAATAAACCACCTCTAGATACAAGGAAGATAAGCTTTAGGCTGCACAATGACGCTTCTATAAGCAACTTTATTGCTGCTGCTGCTAATATCAACTGGGAGGCTGAATTAGGTGACAGTGAACATCAACCTAGCAGTGCAAACATTTCTTCAGAAAACTCTGAACCTTTATAACTCCTACTGTTCAATGCTAACGAAACAAGTTACAAATAAAAGGTTAAACACTCCATGGCTTACAAAGGGTATAATTAAATCTATTAATAAAAAACATGACCTTGAAAAGAAGTATAGGTTAGGAGTCATCTCCAAAGAATTTTCAAAGATTTACTCATCCATGCTATCTAAAATAATTAGAAGAGCCAAAATAAAATACAGGGGTACCTCGGTTTAAGAGTTTAATCCATTCCTGGAGACAGCTTGTAACCCAAAGCTAATTTCCCCATAAGAAATAATGGGAAATGAATTAATCCGTTCCTGACTACCCAAAAAACCTCACTTCAAACTAAATTTTATACCTAATTCATCAAAATCTATACTACAAAACTATGTTCAAGTTATTACTTACCATTGCTGATGACTGCTGTTGGTGTATGGAAGAAGGTGAGGAGGAGAGGTGTTACTGTTTGGAAGGGGAGTCCCCTTCCATTATAACATCAGGCAGTGAGGACCTCTCTGGGGTGCATTCTCTGGCATGTTTTGCCTGCATACCACTAGGTCCTGGTTGTGGCTCACTGCTCGATGTTCTTACAATAAATCTGTCCATGGAAGATTGTTTTTCCCTTCTTCGCAAGATGTCTGTGTAGTGAGGCATCACATTGTCATTGAAAAGATTAATGCAATGGCCTACCACAGCTTTCTCTGGGTGAGTCTTTTCAATAAACGTTTGCATATCTTCCCACATCTGACACTACTTCTTAATGGTTGCGGAAGGGACATTCGCTACTGCCTCATCCTCCTCCACGGAGAAACATCCTCAGCGGGTCTTCTTGCTGTTCCTTTTGAAGGGCTTGGAGTTCTTTGGTGGTCAGTTCTTCGTTGTCTTCCTCCACAACTCCTCCACATCATCACCACCCAATTCCAAGCCCATTTGCCAGCCCAGAGTAACAATTTCCTCAACAATAGGCGCATCATTTACAGGCTCAAACCCCTCAAAGTCTAGTTCTGGCATACACTCAGGCCACAATTTTCTCCAGCCAGAGATCAGGGTTCTTTGAGTCACTTCTTGCCAGGCGAGTTTTAAAGAACAACAAATGTTAAAATGGTGTTTCCAGAACTCTTTGAGGGTGAGGTTTGTGGCTTCAGTCACTTCAAAACATTTCCAGAAAAGTGACCTTTCATAAAGTTTCTTAAAATTCGCTATGATTTTCTGGTCCATAGGCTGAACTAGAGGAGTGGTGTTAGGAGGAAGGAACTTTACTGTGAGAAAATTACTGAATCTGTGCAACAATTCATCTTCCAAGCCTGGAGGATGAGCAGGAGCATTGTCAAGGAGAAGCAGGGCCTTGAGTGGCAAATGTTTCTCCTGCAGATATTTTTCTATGGCAGGGCACACCACTTCATTCACCCACTCCGAAAAAAAATCCTAGTCACCCATGCCTTATTATTAGCCCTCCACATCACACACATTTGTTTTTACTGCACTTTATATTGTTTGAAAACCCTTGGATATTCAGAATGATACACTAGCAAGGGTTAAATTTTCAAATCGCCACTCGCATTTGAACACAGCACAAGTGTAAACCTATATTTCATAACCTTGTGTCCGGGAAATGCTTTTTCCTCCTTGGTAATGTATGTCCTTTTTAGGCAATCTTTTCCAGAACAGTCCTGTTCCATCACAATTAAACACCTGTTGCGGTAGGTATCCCTCAGCCTCTGCAAACTCTTTAAATTCTTCAATAAATCTTTCAGCCGCTGGTTTGTCTGAGCTGGCAGCCTCCCCATGCCTCACAACACTATGAAGGTTATCTTGAATAACTCTTCTTTTTCTAAATTTCTCAAACCATCCCCTGCTTGCCTTAAAGTCTTTCGTATCAGCATCACTCCTTCCAGGGGGTTTTCTTTACAAGGTCTTCGTGCAATAACCTGGCTTTCTCACAAATGATGGCCTCTGAAACACTATCACCCGCTAACTCCTTGTTGTGTATCCAAATTAATAACAACTTTTCCACTTCCTCAAGTATTTGTGGTCTTTGTCTCGTGATTGTTGATACTCCTTTTGCCACTTTAGCACTCATAATGTCCTTTTTCTTGGCAAGTATAGTGCATATCGTTGATGTGGATGTGTTGTACTGCCTACAAAGTTCAACAACATGTGCACCATTTTCATGCTTCCGAATGATCTCTTGCTTTTCCTCTACTGTCATCCTCACATGTGATTTCTTGCCTTGAACTTTACCACTGGCTTTCTTGGGACCCATTGTGATGTATATTAAAACAAATTTTATGCTCAAATAGCAAAAACTCTGAAAATAAACGGTAAATCCTTGTGAAGAATTCAGGTGGGATAGTCACAAGGCACGAGGCACTATTAAACTGAGCGGCGATCGCCGTGCCACCACGCACCAGGTCGGCCCGTATGCATATCAACAAACTCATATCCTGAGACAACCCTCGTATTCCAATACAAATTTTCCGGGCATATCCTGCTCGTAATCAGGGACGCTCGTAAGCCGAGGTAATACTGTACTACGAAAATAAATTTACCCAAATTAAAGGCAACATTAAGAAAACATGGAGAACTATCTCCAAAATATTAGGTTCAAAAAAGATTTTGAATAAAAAACCAATTCTCCTATCCAATGACGATGCTTTCGGCCTTAGACACTGCTATTGAATTCAATAGGTTCTTTTCATCCATTGGTACATCCCTTGCTCATGATATTCCATGCTCACTACTATATTAAAGACTACCTTACAGGTAACTATCCAGAGTCTCTGTACCTAGCTCCTGCTAATTCCTCTATGTTAATGAGGTAATCCTTTCCCTTAAAACTAAGTCAAGCGCCCTTAATGAGATACCATCTCTAATTTACAAAAAAGCCTCCAGATTTCTAGCTCCTGCCATTGCATTGCTCTTCAACAAATCACCTGAACTCCAAACCTTTCTGGATATTCTAAGAAAAGTGAGAGTAACCCCAGTCCACAAATTTGGTGATTTCACTGATGTCAACAGTTATAGACCTATATCAATTCTGCCAACTTGTCAAAAATATTTGAAAAGCTAATCTACAAGCAGCTTTATTCATATCTAGCCAAACTCAATATACTTAGCTCTTGCCAATATGGTTTCAGACCCAATAAAAGTACTAACGATGCACTTATTAGTATGATTAACTTGATACATACAGCTCTTGATAAAAATGAGTTCCCTGTTGGGTTATTTGTGGACATGCATAAGGCTTTTGACACTGTCAACCACCAAAACCTTCTTCTTAAATTACATCATTATGGAGTCCCTGCAATACCTTTAGTCTTACCTTACTGACAGGATCCAGTATGTTACTGTGAATAATTCCATTTCTCCGACACTACCTATAAACATTGGTGTTCCACAGGGCAGCACACTTGGCCCTCTCCTCTTTCTCATCTACATTAATATCCTTCCAAATGCCTCTCAACACCACAAAACAATCTTATTTTCTGGTGACACAACTTTCATTTTCTCCAGTCCTGACCCGCTTGCTCTAAATGTCACTGTGAGTACTGAACTAAATAAAGTCCATCTTTGGCTAACTGCTAACAAACTCACCCTTATTATTGACAAAACTTCCTATATTTTGTTTGGTAATAAATCCTCAAATGAAATTAATCATTAATCTAAGAATAAACAATATACAAATCAGTAGTAAAGTTGATGGTAAATTCCTTGGTGTCCTCATCAATAACAAGCTGAATTTCCAGGGACACATTCTAAATATAGCAGAAAAAAATTCTAGAACTGTTGGCATTCTTTCTAAGATCAAATATTATGTTCCTCGCCCTGCCCTGGTGATGCTCTATTACTCTCTCTCATCTATCCTTATCTCAACTATGGTATTTGTGCTTGGGGTTCTACTACTCAAAATCATTTATGTCTCAAGATCTCAAGAATCCTCTAATTACCCAACACAAAGCAGATATTAGAACAATATCCAACTCTGGCCCCAAATAGCACTTGGTACCCTTACTCAAATCTCTGAATATGTTAGATATTAAGTCACTGCACATCTTCCCATGTGTACTCTATATATTTAAAACTCTGAACTGTAATGTCAACCCTGACCTTAAAAGCTTCTTAGACGGTTGTAATAGCTTTGTAAGTTCCTTTGTTATTTTCCTTACTAATCTCTCTCAAATTTTCTTACAATGTACCTGTTAACAAGTTATAAATTTTGCTAGAAATTACCTACTTAATATTATCTGATATATTAAGGACCTGCCCAAAATGCTGCGAGTACTAGTGGCTTTACAAGAATGTAAACACATCATGCTATGTACTCTCATAAACCCAAAGTAACTTCTTGTATATATACATATATATATATATATATATATATATATATATATATATATATATATATATAATATATATATATATATATATATATATATATATATATATATATATATATATATATATATATATATATATATATATATGTTGTACCTAGTAGCCAGAACATCATACTTGGCCTACTATGCAATGCCCGATTTGCCTAATAAGCCAAGTTTTCTGAATTAATATGTTTTCTCTAATTTTTTTCTTATGAAATGATAAAGCTACCCATTTCATTATGCATGAGGTCAGTTTTTTTTATTGGAGTTAAAATTAACGTAGATATATGACCGAACCTAACCAACCCTACCTAACCTAACCTAACCTATCTTTATAGGTTAGGTTAGGTTAGGTAGCCGAAAAAGTTAGGTTAGGTAGTCGAAAAACAATTAATTCATGAAAACTTGGCTTATTAGGCTAATCGGGCCTTGCATAGTAGGGTAGGCTGAGAAGTGCGTTCTGGCTACTAGGTACGACATATATATATATATATATATATATATATATATATATATATATATATATATATATATATATATATATATATAGTATATATATATGTCGTACCTAGTAGCCAGAACTCACTTTTGGCCTACTATGCAAAGCCCGATTTGCCTAATAAGCCAAGTTTTCATGAATTAATATATTTTCTCTAACTTTTTTCTTACGAAATGATAAAAGCTACCCATTTCATTATGTATGAGGTTCAATTTTTGTTTATTGGAGTTAAAATTAATGTAGATATATGACCGAACCTAACCAACC
>WNGS01079682.1:0-14064 GCA_020271785.1 Procambarus virginalis | reverse complement strand
AAGTCATGTGTAACACGTATCCTGTCTCACAATCACAAAGAACAAAAAATTTCAGGCCAAATCAGTTTCGTTTTGAGGAATGTACTGCTTGAATGTAACACGTCCCTTGAAAAGTACGAGAGATTCATCAACCACCAGCTTCTGTGCTGGTACATAAAAATCTCTGAATTTTCCAATAACATGGTTCATGTAGTGCCTCACTCGCCACAGTCTATCATCATCTGTTCGGTCCTGAACACTTCCAAAATGTAGACACCTGAGGAGTATCTGAAACCTGTCTCGTGACATATATTTACCGAATAAAGGTGTTGGCACTGTATGGTCCTTGCTCCAATAGTCACTTATTGCATGTTTGTGACAGTGCTTCATCAACAAACAGAGTGCCAAAAACACATACATTTCCGCAGCTGTGGTATTTTTCCAATGCTGCAGTCGTGAAAATTCTGTGATTTGCCTCTCAATCAGATAAGCAGCATGCAGGTTCGTTTGGTGTACAATATATTCCATGAGTGGTTCATCATAGAATGCTGTAAAATATTCCATCTCAGCCATGTCCTCGCCTTGATTAGGGAAAAGGTTTGTAATCCCTACATCTTTATCGTCAAAGTGAGGAATATTAGGAATAAAATCGTCACCATCACTCTACTCAAGTACACCAGGCGTCCTGCGAGATGCAGAGGAAGATGGCGAGGAAGTGATGCATACCGGCGACCAGGAGCTGAATACCATCTGCGAGAAGCACGGCGGCTACGTGCATGTGAGGTGGGTGCAGGTGAGGTGGGTGCATGTGAGGTGGGTGCACGTGAGGTGGATGCACGTGAACACGAGGGTCTTGGTCCCTCATGTGGCGCCATGCGGTGGCGCTTGGCTGGGCGAGATGCTGCTGACGTGACAATTTCGCCCAGTTACACCACTGGTACCAGCCACAGGCTCAATAAAACTATGATCTGAGTCACTAAACCCAGAAAAGGGGTCCTCCCTCTGACTCGTCACCCTCAAACAGTAAATATCCACAGGAACTGTGAGGTCGTGGTAGAATTGAATGGAGTAGAACTGGGCGAGGAGGCATGGGTGAGCGTAGAGGCCTCGCCATGGCATGCCGGTCATTGTCACTCTCACTGCTGCTACTACTATCACCCGACAACTGTGTATAATCCTCATCGTTGTCTGAATCACCAAAACATTTTCTTCACCTTCAGAGAATAATTCGTGGGCTATTTGCTCTGGGGAGAGGGATTGCGTGATGCGTGCCCGAGAGGCGTTTGACCGTGTGCTCGCCATGGTGACTCGCTAAACTGAGGCCTCCCACGCCTTCGGTTCGTAAGCGGGAATTTTTTCAAAATGGCCGCTGTTTACTATAGCCCGTGGGCAGCGTATGGGAACCCCAGGTACACTGCGGGACATTCAAATCGTGCGCGCTACCCATACATGTCATATGACGCGAAGAGCAGTTGACTGGAACAACTTGCAACACGTCTTATGACGTGATGCGCACTTTAAGGGTTAAACAAGGGAGGAGGAGAAGCCCCAGCACACTCAGGGCAGTCAATTACTGAGCAGCAAAAGACCAACAGAAGTAGACCCCAAGGTGACTTGTGGAAGATAATCCCAAGCCCCATGGGCAGTATTTACAGGGCACCTAGGGAAGGTGACCCCTAGGCGCATGCTGCCCGAGTGCTTGTGAGATTCCTCCTGGCTCCCCCCTCCCGGGAAGGGAAGCTGCACAGGCTCGTGGTCCCGGTAGGCCTATGAACTCCATTCACACTGACTGATGCCAAAGTCTAATAATATCCATATCAGCCTGGATAGCTCCGGGGATCCAAAGGGACTCTCCCTGGAAAACCAGCGTTGAATGTAATGAAGCGGCATTTTCTGGGTAGAGCCCCGAAGGTTCCCAGGAGCTATTGAACTGATATTAGCTAATATTAGTACTAGGCTTCAGTCTTATGGAGTTGTCATACCTACTGGGAACCACTAGCCACAACATGGTCCCTTCAAAGAGACGAGGGAACAATGGCATATGAAACTCTTAAAATGTATAAAAAGTATTCATGTCTGCGAAAGATTGACCGGTTCAACCCCTCGTACCGGGGTTGAGCACCCAGAAAGGTAGGCTCTTCAAAACAGACCCCACCTGGTAGAAATATGGCAACCTGAAACCGAACAGAGGGCAAGAATCTCCCCCAGAGAAAAACAAGCTAACAAGCAACATGTTACAACATACTGAGCGCTGCTTGTTCGTGCCGACCTCACCCCCTGGGAGGGGGAGGGGGTCCCAGCCCACCGAACCGGCAGCTGGATCGTTAGTTTGGAGGCTGAAAATGGAAACAAAACCGCTGAACAGGGGGAGGGAGGGTGCCAGGGAGCCACCAAGGCTCTACCCAGAAAATGGTGTTTTATTACATTCAATGCTGGTTTTCTGTGGTTTAAGGACCGTCAGCTCCCTGGAGCTAACTACCCAAAGAGAAGCAAAAAAGGGACTCACTTGATGCAACTCAAGGGACTCAAGAAAGAGAGGGGCACACCCAGTCCAAAGACCAGGACGGCTCAGGCGGCGCATGAGCAGGCCGGGGGGGGAAAAAGGCACAAGAAAGCTTGTGAAACGTAGCCGAAGTGACTTCCACCCGAACACAAGCTGGAGCGGCTCCGTCAGCAACTTCACGATATGAGGTGACAGTATTAGGCATAAGATGCCTGTCCTGAAAGAGCCAAGAAAGAAAGTCAACAACCAGATCTGAGACCTAAAACAACCTACGCAGGGAAAGGAAGTGGCAAAAAGACCGCCAAGAGACTTCATACTGCCGCCGAGAAGAAGACAGCAGATGAGACACCATGAGAGAACCACCTAGTCACATTACAGATGGTGATACACCCACGTCTGAACTCAGATGCGAAGCGCAGAAGAGTAGAGCAAACCAGCAAAGTGCCTCACCTACCTGATTGCTGAAAGAGGCGGAGCCCCGGAAAGCTACCGGGTCCGGACACCGAGCAAGCAGAGCCTGAAACCAAGGCTGGGCTGACCACCATGGAGCCAGGAGAACCTGCCCCTGATAGGACACAGGATGAGCCAGAAGGTGAATCCGCCCCCGATAGGATTCGAGCTGAGCCAGAACCCGAAACAACAGCTGAACTGGGGGAAGAGGTACAGGTACCTCACAAAGACCAGTCATGCCGAAAAGCGTCTACAGCGAAGGCCTCACAGTCAGGGAAGGGCGCCACATATATGGGGAGACGCCTCGACCACGCTGAAGTGAAGAGGTCCACCTCCGGGGGCCCAAACGTCTGGCAGAGCCAACTGAAGAAGTCGGCGTCAACCATCCATTCCGAGGATAGGGGAATGAACCGTGACATACCGTCCTCCAAGACGTTGGACACGCCCCGGATATGAACCACATGGGAGAGCTAAACCCCAAGAACTCAGCAGAAGAGCCACTCGGAGCGACCAGTTCCAAAGAGCCAAAAACCTCAGACCCCCCCCCCCCCTCCTCCCACAGTTCAGGCAATGAACCACAGGAGCGCAGTCCGAATTCTTGCTAATCTGTTAAGTTGTGTTCACTGATCATGGGAAAAATAAAATAAAAATTCTATTGTACTTACTTTGAGTACACGTCCCCGAGGCGTTGTGCGCGGCCCTCAAGCAGCCAGAGTTGCCACAAATATAATTTCGCGCTATTTATTTACAATGTCTAGGTGCATTTTATCCACATTTTTTTCACTAATTGTGTTCCATATAATGTTTTAACATATCTTATATCAATAATTGTTGCATATTTGAGTATACACAGGCGCACACAAATGGTTTCAATTACGACAATATAATATGTCATTACAGTCTATTATATTGTATGTTCTGCTTATATTTTTAGATATTTACACACACGCACACGCTATACACACTTTGAAGCACACTTAGAAGTTTTCTAGACTGTGGTAGTCACTGAAGCAGTCGACAGCACATAATGGGATACCACACATTTCACACCATGTTTGCACAAGCTTTGTTTCTGATCTCTACGTGTCGTTGTTTTACACACCAAGCAATCACGTTGGCCTATTGCACGCTTCCCAGCTGGTGGCAAATACTGAGTCTGTGAGCTAGGAAGCCTTCAGTGTGAGCGAGGCGTGGAGTACCAGCATGCTGCAACAGTGGGTTTATGATGGGCCGCTGAATCCCTGGGACATCTTTTGCAAACTTTCTAATAACTGTATTGCGGCATCAAATACAAAGGCACGGAAAGTGGGCTTACGTCCAGTTCTCACGAGGTACATGTTAAAACAGTTCAGCATGCTCATGTCCACAAGATGGAAGAACACTTTTTTGGTCCACCTACATGTTTTCCGCACACACTCTGCAGTGCCAATTATCATGTCTGATTTGTCAATCAACCGCATGTTGATATTGTAGTCTAAAACACAGTCTGGCTTATACAGTGGTGCATTTGTTTTATGGTTCACTTTCCTACTGTTCACCATTGTTCCATCATGAATTGTTGTCAACAAGTTCACCTCTCTTTTGTCTTTCCACCGAACTGACAGAATGTTATCACTTTTCCTTCTCTGACACTCACCAACTGCAATGTCGTTGTCAAACACAGGCATTTCCCTTCGTTGTGGCTTGACTGTACCAACCAATCCGGTTCTATTTTCTAGCAAGAACCGAGCTAGCAAGGCTTGTATAGTAATTATCCGTGTATAAAATGTGTCCCTTATTCATCCACGGAGCCATTATGGACTTCACTACACTCCCCGAGAATCCATGCTCGTCGTTACCTGGAATGTCTACATCACTAGCCGAGTACAGAATCATGTGTAACACGTATCCTGTCTCACAATCACAAAGAACAAAAAATTTCAGGCCAAATCATTTCGTTTTGAGGGAATGTACTGCTTGAATGTAACACGTCCCTTGAAAGTACGAGAGATTCATCAACCACCAGCTTCTGTGCTGGTACATAAAAATCTCTGAATTTTCCAATAACATGGTTCATGTAGTGCCTCACTCGCCACAGTCTCATCATCTGTTCGGTCCTGAACACTTCCAAAATGTAGACACCTGAGGAGTATCTGAAACCTGTCTCGTGACATATATTTACCGAATAAAGGTGTTGGCACTGTATGGTCCTTGCTCCAATAGTCACTTATTGCATGTTTGTGACAGTGCTTCATCAACAAACAGAGTGCCAAAAACACATACATTTCCGCAGCTGTGGTATTTTTCCAATGCTGCAGTCGTGAAAATTCTGTGATTTGCCTCTCAATCAGATAAGCAGCATGCAGGTTCGTTTGGTGTACAATATATTCCATGAGTGGTTCATCATAGAATGCTGTAAAATATTCCATCTCAGCCATGTCCTCGCCTTGATTAGGGAAAAGGTTTGTAATCCCTATCGTCTTATTATCAAAAAAAGGAATATTAAAAAAAAATCGTCACCATCACTCTACTCAAGTACACCAGGCGTCCTGCGAGATGCAGAGGAAAGATGGCGAGGAAGTGATGCATACCGGCGACCAGGAGCTGAATACCATCTGCGAGAAGCACGGCGGCTACGTGCATGTGAGGTGGGTGCAGGTGAGGTGGGTGCATGTGAGGTGGGTGCACGTGAGGTGGATGCACGTGAACACGAGGGTCTTGGTCCCTCATGTGGCGCCATGCGGTGGCGCTTGGCTGGGCGAGATGCTGCTGACGTGACAATTTCTCGCCCAGTTACACCACTGGTACCAGCCACAGGCTCAATAAAACTATGATCTGAGTCACTAAACCCAGAAAAGGGGTCACCTCCCTCTGACTCGTCACCCTCAAACAGTAAATATCCACAGGAACTGTGAGGTCGTGGTAGAATTGGAGTAGAAACTGGGCGAGGAGGCATGGGTGAGCGTAGAGGCCTCGCCATGGCATGCCGGTCATTGTCACTCTCACTGCTGCTACTACTATCACCCGACAACTGTGTATAATCCTCATCGTTGTCTGAATCACCAAACACATTTTCTTCACCTTCAGAGAATAATTCGTGGGCTATTTGCTCTGGGGAGAGGGATTGCGTGATGCGTGCCCGAGAGGCGTTTGACCGTGTGCTCGCCATGGTGACTCGCTAAACTGAGGCCTCCCACGCCTTCGGTTCGTAAGCGGAATTTTTTTCAAAATGGCCGCTGTTTACTATAGCCCGTGGGCAGCGTATGGGAACCCCAGGTACACTGCGGGACATTCAAATCGTGCGCGCTACCCATACATGTCATATGACGCGAAGAGCAGTTGACTGGAACAACTTGCAACACGTCTTATGACGTGATGCGCACTTTAAGGGTTAAACAAGGAGGAGGAAGCCCCAGCACACTCAGGGCAGTCAATTACTGAGCAGCAAAAGACCAACAGAAGTAGACCCCAAGGTGACTTGTGGAAGATAATCCCAAGCCCCATGGGCAGTATTTACAGGGCACCTAGGAAGGTGACCCCTAGGCGCATGCTGCCCGAGTGCTTGTGAGATTCCTCCTGGCTCCCCCCTCCCGGGAAGGGAAGCTGCACAGGCTCGTGGTCCCCGGTAGGCCTATGAACTCCATTCACACTGACTGATGCCAAAGTCTAATAATATCCATATCAGCCTGGATAGCTCCGGGGATCCAAAGGGACTCTCCCTGGAAAACCAGCGTTGAATGTAATGAAGCGGCATTTTTCTGGGTAGAGCCCCGAAGGTTCCCAGGAGCTATTGAACTGATATTAGCTAATATAGTACTAGGCTTCAGTCTTATGGAGTTGTCATACCTACTGGGAACCACTAGCCACAACATGGTCCCTTCAAAGAGACGAAGGGAACAATGGCATATGAAACTCTTAAAATGTATAAAAAGTATTCATGTCTGCGAAAGATTGACCGGTTCAACCCCTCGTACCGGGGTTGAGCACCCAGAAGGTAGGCTCTTCAAAACAGACCCCACCTGGTAGAAATATGGCAACCTGAAACCGAACAGAGGGCAAGAATCTCCCCCAGAGAAAAACAAGCTAACAAGCAACATGTTACAACATACATCTGAGCGCTGCTTGTTCGTGCCGACCTCACCCCCCTGGGAGGGGAGGGGGTCCCAGCCCACCGAACCGGCAGCTGGATCGTTAGTTTGGAGGCTGAAAATGGAAACAAAACCCGCTGAACAGGGGGAGGGAGGGTGCCAGGGAGCCACCAAGGCTCTACCCAGAAAATGGTGTTTTATTACATTCAATGCTGGTTTTCTGTGGTTTAAGGACCGTCAGCTCCCTGGAGCTAACTACCCAAAGAGAAGCAAAAAGGGACTCACTTGATGCAACTCAAGGGACTCAAGAAAGAGAGGGGCACACCCAGTCCAAAGACCAGGACGGCTCAGGCGGCGCATGAGCAGGCCGGGGTGGAAAAAGGCACAAGAAAGCTTGTGAAACGTAGCCGAAGTGACTTCCACCCCGAACACAAGCTGGAGCGGCTCCGTCAGCAACTTCACGATATGAGGTGACAGTATTAGGCATAAGATGCCTGTCCTGAAAGAGCCAAGAAAGAAAAGTCAACAACCAGATCTGAGACCTAAAACAACCTACGCAGGAAAGGAAGTGGCAAAAAGACCGCCAAGAGACTTCATACTGCCGCCGAGAAGAAGACAGCAGATGAGACACCATGAGAGAAACCACCTAGTCACATTACAGATGGTGATACACCCACGTCTGAACTCCAGATGCGAAGCGCAGAAGAGTAGAGCAAACCAGCAAAGTGCCTCACCTACCTGATCTGCTGAAAGAGGCGGAGCCCCGGAAAGCTACCGGTCCGGACACCGAGCAAGCAGAGCCTGAAACCAAGGCTGGCTGACCACCATGGAGCCAGGAGAACCTGCCCCTGATAGGACACAGGATGAGCCAGAAGGTGAATCCGCCCCCGATAGGATTCGAGCTGAGCCAGAACCCGAAACAACAGCTGAACTGGGGGAAGAGGTACAGGTAACCTCACAAAGACCAGTCATGCCGAAAAGCGTCTACAGCGAAGGCCTCACAGTCAGGGAAGGGCGCCACATATATGGGGAGACGCCTCGACCACGCTGAAGTGAAGAGGTCCACCTCCGGGGGCCAAACGTCTGGCAGAGCCAACTGAAGAAGTCGGCGTCACCATCCATTCCGAGGATAGGGGAATGAACCGTGACATACCGTCCTCCAAGACGTTGGACACGCCCCGGATATGAACCACATGGGAGAGCTAAACCCCAAGAACTCAGCAGAAGAGCCACTCGGAGCGACCAGTTCCAAAGAGCCAAAACCTCAGACTCCCCCCCCCCCTCCTCCCACAGTTCAGGCAATGAACCACAGGAGCGCAGTCCGAATTCTTGCTAATCTTGTTAATTGGTTCACTGATCATGGGAAAAATAAAATAAAAATTCTATTGTACTTACTTTTGAGTACACGTCCCCGAGGCGTTGTGCGCGGCCCTCAAGCAGCCAGAGTTGCCACAATATAATTTCGCGCTATTTATTTACAATGTCTAGGTGCATTTTATCCACATTTTTTTCACTATTGTGTTCCATATAATGTTTTAACATATCTTATATCAATAATTGTTGCATATTTGAGTATACACAGGCGCACACAAATGGTTTCAATTACGACAATATAATATGTCATTACAGTCTATTATATTGTATGTTCTGCTTATATTTTAGATATTTACACACACGCACACGCTATACACACTTTGAAGCACACTTAGAAGTTTTCTAGACTGTGGTAGTCACTGAAGCAGTCGACAGCACATAATGGATACCACACATTTCACACCATGTTTGCACAAGCTTCTGTTTCTGATCTCTACGTGTCGTTGTTTTACACACCAAGCAATCACGTTGGCCTATTGCACGCTTCCCAGCTGGTGGCAAATACTTGAGTCTGTGAGCTAGGAAGCCTTCAGTGTGAGCAGGCGTGGAGTACCAGCATGCTGCAACAGTGGGTTTATGATGGGCCGCTGAATCCCTGGGACATCTTTTGCAAACTTTCCTAATAACTGTATTGCGGCATCAAATACAAAGGCACGGAAAGTGGACTTACGTCCAGTTCTCACGAGGTACATGTTAAAACAGTTCAGCATGCTCATGTCCACAAGATGGAAGAACACTTTTTTGGTCCACCTACATGTTTTCCGCACACACTCTGCAGTGCCAATTATCATGTCTGATTTGTCAATCAACCGCATGTTGATATTGTAGTCTAAAACACAGTCTGGCTTATACAGTGGTGCATTTGTTTTATGGTCACTTTCCTACTGTTCACCATTGTTCCATCATGAATTGTTGTCAACAAGTTCACCTCTCTTTTGTCTTTCCACCGAACTGACAGAATGTTATCACTTTTCCTTCTCTGACACTCACCAACTGCAATGTCGTTGTCAAACACAGGCATTTCCCTTCGTTGTGGCTTGACTGTACCAACCAATCCGGTTCTATTTTCTAGCAAGAACCGAGCTAGCAAGGGACTTGTATAGTAATTATCCGTGTATAAAATGTGTCCCTTATTCATCCACGGAGCCATTATGGACTTCACTACACTCCCCGAGAATCCATGTTCGTCGTTACCTGGAATGTCTACATCACTAGCCGAGTACAGAATCATGTGTAACACGTATCCTGTCTCACAATCACAAAGAACAAAAAATTTCAGGCCAAATCAGTTTCGTTTTGAGGGAATGTACTGCTTGAATGGAACACGTCCCTTGAAAAGTACGAGAGATTCATCAACCACCAGCTTCTGTGCTGGTACGTAAAATCTCTGAATTTTCCAATAACATCGTTCATGTAGTGCCTCACTCGCCACAGTCTATCATCATCTGTTCGGTCCTGAACACTTCCAAAATGTAGACACCTGAGGAGTATCTGAAACCTGTCTCGTGACATATTTTACCGAATAAAGGTGTTGGCACTGTATGGTCCTTGCTCCAATAGTCACTTATTGCATGTTTGTGACAGTGCTTCATCAACAAACAGAGTGCCAAAAACACATACATTTCCGCAACTGTGGTATTTTTCCAACGCTGCAGTCGTGAAAATTCTGTGATTTGCCTCTCAATCAGATAAGCAGCATGCAGGTTCGTTTGGTGTACAATATATTCCATGAGTGGTTCATCATAGAATGCTGTAAAATATTCCATCTCAGCCATGTCCTCACCTTGATTAGGGAAAAGGTTTGTAATCCCTACATCTTTATCGTCAAAGTGAGGAATATTAGGAATAAAATCGTCACCATCACTCCACTCAAGTACACCAGGCGTCCTGCGAGATGCAGAGGAAAGACGGCGAGGAAGCGATGCATACCGGCGACCAGGAGCTGAATACCATCTGCGAGAAGCACGGCGGCTACGTGCATGTGAGGTGGGTGCAGGTGAGGTGGGTGCATGTGAGGTGGGTGCACGTGATGTGATGCACGTGAACACGAGGTCTTGGTCCCTCATGTGGTGCCATGCGGTGCGCTTGGCTGGGCGAGATGCTGCTGACGTGACAATTTCTCGCCCAGTTACACCACTGGTACCAGCCACAGGCTCAATAAAACTATGATCTGAGTCACTAAACCCAGAAAAGGAGTCACCTCCCTCTGACTCGTCACCCTCAAACAGTAAATATCCACAGGAACTGTGAGGTCGTGGTAGAATGGAGTAGAAACTGGGCGAGGAGGCATGGGTGAGCGTAGAGGCCTCGCCATGGCATGCCGGTCATTGTCACTCTCACTGCTGCTGCTACTATCACCCGACAACTGTGTATAATCCTCATCGTTGTCTGAATCACCAAACACATTTTCTTCACCTTCAGAGAATAATTCGTGGGCTATTTGCTCTGGGGAGAGGGATTGCGTGATGCGTGCCCGAGAGGCGTTTGACCGTGTGCTCGCCATGGTGACTCGCTAAACTGAGGCCTCCCACGCCTTCGGTTCGTAAGCGGGAATTTTTTTCAAAATGGCCGCTGTTTACTATAGCCCGTGGGCAGCGTATGGGAACCCCAGGTACACTGCGGGACATTCAAATCGTGCGCGCTACCCATACATGTCATATGACGCGAAGAGCAGTTGACTGGAACAACTTGCAACACGTCTTATGACGTGATGCGCACTTTAAGGGTTAAACAAGGGAGGAGGAAGCCCCCAGCACACTCAGGGCAGTCAATTACTGAGCAGCAAAAGACCAACAGAAGTAGACCCCAAGGTGACTTGTGGAAGATAATCCCAAGCCCCATGGGCAGTATTTACAGGGCACCTAGGGAAGGTGACCCCTAGGCGCATGCTGCCCGAGTGCTTGTGAGATTCCTCCTGGCTCCCCCTCCCGGGAAGGGAAGCTGCACAGGCTCGTGGTCCCCGGTAGGCCTATGAACTCCATTCACACTGACTGATGCCAAAGTCTAATAATATCCATATCAGCCTGGATAGCTCCGGGGATCCAAAGGGACTCTCCCTGGAAAACCAGCGTTGAATGTAATGAAGCGGCATTTTTCTGGGTAGAGCCCCGAAGGTTCCCAGGAGCTATTGAACTGATATTAGCTAATATTAGTACTAGGCTTCAGTCTTATGGAGTTGTCATACCTACTGGGAACCACTAGCCACAACATGGTCCCTTCAAAGAGACGAAGGGAACAATGGCATATGAAACTCTTAAAATGTATAAAAAGTATTCATGTCTGCGAAAGATTGACCGGTTCAACCCCTCGTACCGGGGTTGAGCACCCAGAAAGGTAGGCTCTTCAAAACAGACCCCACCTGGTAGAAATATGGCAACCTGAAACCAAACAGAGGGCAAGAATCTCCCCCAGAGAAAAACAAGCTAACAAGCAACATGTTACAACATACTGAGCGCTGCTTGTTCGTGCCGACCTCACCCCCCTGGGAGGGGGAGGGGGTCCCAGCCCACCGAACCGGCAGCTGGATCGTTAGTTTGGAGGCTGAAAATGGAAACAAAACCCGCTGAACAGGGGGAGGGAGGGTGCCAGGGAGCCACCAAGGCTCTACCCAGAAAATGGTGTTTTATTACATTCAATGCTGGTTTTCTGTGGTTTAAGGACCGTCAGCTCCCTGGAGCTAACTACCCAAAGAGAAGCAAAAAAGGGACTCACTTGATGCAACTCAAGGGACTCAAGAAAGAGAGGGGCACACCCAGTCCAAAGACCAGGACGGCTCAGGCGGCGCATGAGCAGGCCGGGGGTGGAAAAAGGCACAAGAAAGCTTGTGAAACGTAGCCGAAGTGACTTCCACCCCGAACACAAGCTGGAGCGGCTCCGTCAGCAACTTCACGATATGAGGTGACAGTATTAGGCATAAGATGCCTGTCCTGAAAGAGCCAAGAAAGAAAAGTCAACAACCAGATCTGAGACCTAAAACAACCTACGCAGGGAAAGGAAGTGGCAAAAAGACCGCCAAGAGACTTCATACTGCCGCCGAGAAGAAGACAGCAGATGAGACACCATGAGAGAAACCACCTAGTCACATTACAGATGGTGATACACCCACGTCTGAACTCCAGATGCGAAGCGCAGAAGAGTAGAGCAAACCAGCAAAGTGCCTCACCTACCTGATCTGCTGAAAGAGGCGGAGCCCCGGAAAGCTACCGGGTCCGGACACCGAGCAAGCAGAGCCTGAAACCAAGGCTGGGCTGACCACCATGGAGCCAGGAGAACCTGCCCCTGATAGGACACAGGATGAGCCAGAAGGTGAATCCGCCCCCGATAGGATTCGAGCTGAGCCAGAACCCGAAACAACAGCTGAACTGGGGGAAGAGGTACAGGTAACCTCACAAAGACCAGTCATGCCGAAAAGCGTCTACAGCGAAGGCCTCACAGTCAGGGAAGGGCGCCACATATATGGGGAGACGCCTCGACCACGCTGAAGTGAAGAGGTCCACCTCCGGGGGCCCAAACGTCTGGCAGAGCCAACTGAAGAAGTCGGCGTCAACCATCCATTCCGAGGATAGGGGAATGAACCGTGACATACCGTCCTCCAAGACGTTGGACACGCCCCGGATATGAACCACATGGGAGAGCTAACCCCAAGAACTCAGCAGAAGAGCCACTCGGAGCGACCAGTTCCAAAGAGCCAAAAACCTCAGACTCCCCCCCCCCTCCTCCCACAGTTCAGGCAATGAACCACAGGAGCGCAGTCCGAATGGAGCCAGATTGTAAAGCCCCAAGTGAGGCGAATCCGACACAGCCTAAGCCACACTGCCGCAAATTCCCACACTGTACTGCGAGCCCCACGAAAGAATGGAGCCCACTGCCTCTGGCTGGCCTGGTGAGCACTGGTCACAAAACACCAGCCAAGAGAGGAGGCATTTGTAAACACATCGAGGCAGGGCTCTGGAAGGAACCAAGACACCGAACCCTGAAAAGCCCGAAGAGGAAGCCAGTGACGCATCAGCCGACACAAGGCCCCCGGGAGACGAACCCAGTGATTGCGAGCATGGCGGAAGGGATGGCCTACAAAGAACCAGAACAGACGCCGCAACCAAACCCGGCCCAGTGGGTAAATGATTACAGCAAAGTTCAGACTCCTGCACAGCTGCTCAAGCAACCGCTGAGTGACCCGGAAACCCACCCACCAGAAACAGACGACTGCGGGACTGCAGCTGGAGCAACGCCGTCCAAGGGAGAGACAAGGACGCCGTTCGTTCATCCCAGACAAGGCCCAGCCAAGTCCGAACTCGAGACGTAACCAGATGGGACTTCCTCCAGTTCACCAGGAACCTGAACCCAGCAAGCTGGGGAAAGAATCAAACCCCTGGCAAACAGACACATGGACCAGCTGGGAGCCCATACCAACCAGTTGTCGAGGTAGGCCAAAACCCGAACATCTAGGAGACCCAGACAGGTCACCACGGCTCGGGTAAGATGCATTAAAATGCGGGGTACCAGATTCAGCCCGAAAGGAAGGCAACAAAAGCAATAAGCCTGTCACCCCACCACAAAACCTAACCAGTCCTTGAACCCCAGATGAATAGGGACATGCTAATACGCATCCTGGAGGTCTAGAAACATCATCCAAGACCCCAGCTCCAAGAGAAGCTGGACCTGGGACAGAGTGGTCATCCGAAAGGAGGGCAA
>WNGS01079674.1:0-10352 GCA_020271785.1 Procambarus virginalis | reverse complement strand
TAATTTATTGGACCCCATACACATCCAGTGGTGATAGTGGACGCCCTACTCATCCTGTGGGTGTATTGGACCCCATACCCATCCTGTGGGTGGTTGGAGCCCCATACCCATCCAGTGGGTGATAGTGGACGCCCTACTCATCCTGTGGGTGGTATTGGACCCCATACCCATCCTGTGGGTGGTTGGAGCCCCATACCATCCAGTGGGTGACAGTGGACGCCATACTCATCCTGTGGTGGTATTGGACCCATACCCATCCTGTGGGTGGTTGGAGCCCCATACACATCCAGTGGGTGATAGTGGACGCCTACTCATCCTGTGGGTGGTATTGGACCCCATACCCATCCTGTGGGTGGTTGGAGCCCCATACCCATCCAGTGGGTGATAGTGGACGCCCTACTCATCCTGTGGGTGGTATTGGACCCCATACCCATCCTGTGGGTGGTTGAAGCCCCATACCCATCCAGTGGGTGACAGTGGACGCCATACTCATCCTGTGGGTGGTATTGGACCCCATACCCATCCTGTGGGTGGTTGTGAGCCCCATACACATTCTGTGGGTGGTAGTGGACGCCATACTCATCCTGTGGGTGGTATTGGACCTCATACCCATCCTGTGGGTGGTTGGAGCCCCCATACCCATCCAGTGGGTGACAGTGGACGCCATACTCATCCTGTGAGTGGTATTGGACCCCATACCCATCCTGTGGGTGGTTGTGAGCCCCATGCACATCCTGTCGGTGGTAGTGGACGCCATACACATCCAGTGGATGGTATTGGACCCCATACCCTTCCTGTGGGTGGATGTGGGTGGATGGATGATCCCCATACCCATCCTGTGGGTGGATGTGACCCCCATACCCATCCTGCGGGTGGTATTGGACCCCTTACCCACCTAACAGGTTTTAGTGGACCCTATACGCATCCTATAGTTGATATATAGTAGACACCACACTATTTGCAGTAGTTTACCCCATAGAAAACATAACATCGTTTTCTGTTAGCGTTCCTACAGAACATTCTTTAAATATTTTTAAGGCACAAACTATTGTATATTATATTGATTGGTGAAGCACTGTAATTCTATGTAATAATTTATAGTGCTTATTATAATTTACTAAGAACAACTAATATTTCTCAAAACAAAACTACGAGCCTTCAATAGGATGCAGCTGATTTGTAATATTCTAAGAGCATGGACAATAGTAGGTAAATTTCACAACCCATGTGGGACCTGAAACTACAATTTTCATTATAAGTGAACCAATCACGACTATTCTGCTATCTACGTTGATGGACGGGTACTGTGAGACGTAAATTGGTACGTGATGAAGAGTTTGGGCCTTGGTAAAAAAGTTAACTCGGAATATACCACATATGTACTAAATCACATTCAACATATGGACTTTAAGCATTAAGTCATATATGTGCTGTGTTGTGTGAGGACGGGTTGGGTAGTGTTTAGTTTTACATAATTTTGTTTTACATATTTTATTGGACCCCATACTCATCCTGTGGGTGGTATTGGACCCCATACCCATCCTGTGGGTGGTTGGAGCCCCATACCCATCCTGTGGGTGATAGTGGACGCTATACTCATCCTGTGGGTGGTATTGGACCCCATACCCATCCTGTGGGTGGTTGTGAGCCCCATACACATCCTGTGGGTGGTAGTGGACGCCATACTCATCCTGTGGGTGGTATTGGACCCCATACCCTTCCTGTGGGTGGTTGGAGCCCCATACACATCCTGTGGGTGGTAGTGGACGCCATATATACTCATCCTGTGGGTGGTATTGGACCCCATACCCATCCTGTGGGTGGTTGGAGCCCCATACCCATCCAGTGGTTGACAGTGGACGCCATACTCATCCTGTGGGTGGTATTGGACCCCATACCCATCCTGTGGGTGGTTGTGAGCCCCATGCACATCCTGTCGGTGGTAGTGGACGCCATACACATCCAGTGTATGGTACTGGACCCCATACCCTTCCTGTGGGTGGATGTGGGTGGATGGATGATCCCCAAGCCCATCCTGTGGGTGGATGTGACCCCCATACCCATCCTGCGGGTGGTATTGGACCCCTTACCCACCTAAAAGGTTTTATTGGACCCTATACGCATCCTATAGTTGATATATAGTAGACACCACACCATTTGCAGTAGTTTACCCTATAGACAACATAACATCGTTTTCTGTTAGCGTTCCTACAGAACATTCTTTAAATATTTCTAAGGCACAAACTACTGTATATTATATTGATTGGTGAAGCACTGTAATTCTATGTAATAATTTATAGTGCTTATTATAATTTACTAAGAACAACTAATATTTCTCAAAAAAAAACTACGAGCCTTCAATAGGATGTAGCTGATTTGTAATATTCTAAGAGCATGGACAATAGTAGGTAAATTTCACAACCCATGTGGGACCTGAAAACTACAATTTTCATTATAAGTGAACCAATCACGACTATTCTGCTATCTACGTTGATGGACGGGTACTGTGAGACGTAAATTGGTACGTGAGGAAGAGTTTGGGCCTTGGTAAAAAAGATAACTCGGAATATACCACATATGTACTAAATCACATTCAACATATGGACTTTAAGCATTAAGTCATATATGTGCTGTCTTGTGTGAGGACGGGTTGACTTATGTGGTACGTGTGTACCACATAATTGTAAGGCGTTTGCTGAATTAGAAAAGTCGGCTAGCAGTCCACCCTTAACGACACAATTAACTCATTACATAAAAAATACGTGGCTGTGCAACAGTGTGTGGGAATTGGGGAACTGGTGTGCATTCAGACGACTGGTGAGGACCAACAATGACGTAGAAGGATGGTACTAGCGTCTGAATCAAAGGGCAGTTAGTTATAGATATGTTGTTATAGATTCAGCTACTCGGAACAAGTTCCAAGTAGCACGGGCTATGGTGAGCCCGTAACTTACCTGGCACAGGAGCTGGGCAAGAAGCACGGGCTATGGTTAGCCTCGTGGACAGGAGATGTCTCCCGTGGGCAGTGAGGGACAACTTGGCTTTATATATTTTAATCCCTTACTGTACTGTGAGGCGTCCCTGGTAGCCTTGCAATACCAACTGGTTTCTGATCAAAAGCTAAAGTCCAGTCGCCGCAAGGGCAATATAGAGAAACAGGAACATCTGTGGAAGCTTTGGGACCGTTACGAGGAAAAACAGATAAGCACCTCACAGTTCCTCGAGGAATGTTCGCGTTTTACCCCAGGAAGTGCCTGAACTAGAATTAGAAAACAGCAGTCTGTTTACTGGTTGTTATTTAGCTTAAGTTAGTTGTAAATGATAATGTAAAAATAGCCACTGAGAACTGATGAGTTGGCCAAGACTTTTGCTCGTAAAGAGGGAATTGATTACCAACTTGGACTGCCTTTGAGCAGCCTGAGGGTAGCAATATCCCAGGAACATCAACTAAATTTCGGAGACTTGAGGCAAAGTGAAATTCACACCAGTTACTCCATCTATCATCATTCTATTATGCAGGAAGAACCGCACGTCTATGGGTCATCCAATAATGTTAGCAGACTTCTAGATGTTACCACTACTAGGCTTAGGCTCGGCTACAAGTACCTCTGGGAGTTTGTAACATCTACTGATGTAGATTTGACTAAATGTAAACTCTGTCAGCAGAACTATTCGCATACTTTGCGTCATTATATAATGGAATGTGAAAAAATCGCGGAATTTAGAGATAACACCATCAATAGTGTCCAAGAAATGTGTAAGTACTTCATTCATAATAATATGCTGCTCGAAATCTTAGCGAAGTATTCAAAATTTGCTTCCTGTAGGTAATGCATGCACATGACTGTAAAGCTGCCGCCCAGTTGGGTGGGTGTGCAGCAAGACTAGTAACTGTGTGACTCACTATAGATGTAAAGTGCCTTGTATAGTGACTGTTGTGAGCCTCTTGTTAATCACTTGTGACACAAAAGATTATTGATGTGTGTATTTGTGTAGGTGATTAGATATGTATGTGTTTGTATACGTATATATATATATATATATATATATATATATATATATATATATATATATATATATTATATATATATATATATATATATATACAATCTTTAGACAACACCCACCAGTGGGACTCGAACCCAGAAAGCACAACTATCTTCCAATAGCTGCCATAACTAGTATGCCTTAATCCACTACACCAAGTCAGACCCTTAAAAGAGATAGAGACTTCGAAGTATTTACCTCAAATATCTCCACCTCCCAAGGGCGCCAGATTAGTGAGGGGTCACTCAAGCATTTTTCATCAAGCCACTGTCAATGTGGGAGAACTCGTGTCTATGCTATAAGCACATACTTGCATGAACCACAAGAGAAGATTAACAATCTTTAGACAACACCCACCAGTGGGACTCGAACCCAGAAAGCACAACTATCTTCCAATAGCTGCCATAACTAGTATGCCTTAATCCACTACACCAAGTCAGACCCTTAAAAGAGATAGAGACTTCGAAGTATTTACCTCAAATATCTCCACCTCCCAAGGGCGCCAGATTAGTGAGGGGTCACTCAAGCATTTTTCATCAAGCCACTGTCAATGTGGGAGAACTCGTGTCTATGCTATAAGCACATACTTGCATGAACCACAAGAGAAGATTAACAATCTTTAGACAACACCCACCAGTGGGACTCGAACCCAGAAAGCACAACTATCTTCCAATAGCTGCCATAACTAGTATGCCTTAATCCACTACACCAAGTCAGACCCTTAAAAGAGATAGAGACTTCGAAGTATTTACCTCAAATATCTCCACCTCCCAAGGGCGCCAGATTAGTGAGGGGTCACTCAAGCATTTTTCATCAAGCCACTGTCAATGTGGGAGAACTCGTGTCTATGCTATAAGCACATATTTGCATGAACCACAAGAGAAGATTAACAATCTTTAGACAACACCCACCAGTGGGACTCGAACCCAGAAAGCACAACTATCTTCCAATAGCTGCCATAACTAGTATGCCTTAATCCACTACACCAAGTCAGACCCTTAAAAGAGATAGAGACTTCGAAGTATTTACCTCAAATATCTCCACCTCCCAAGGGCGCCAGATTAGTGAGGGGTCACTCAAGCATTTTTCATCAAGCCACTGTCAATGTGGGAGAACTCGTGTCTATGCTATAAGCACATACTTGCATGAACCACAAGAGAAGATTAACAATCTTTAGACAACACCCACCAGTGGGACTCGAACCCAGAAAGCACAACTATCTTCCAATAGCTGCCATAACTAGTATGCCTTAATCCACTACACCAAGTCAGACCCTTAAAAGAGATAGAGACTTCGAAGTATTTACCTCAAATATCTCCACCTCCCAAGGGCGCCAGATTAGTGAGGGGTCACTCAAGCATTTTTCATCAAGCCACTGTCAATGTGGGAGAACTCGTGTCTATGCTATAAGCACATACTTGCATGAACCACAAGAGAAGATTAACAATCTTTAGACAACACCCACCAGTGGGACTCGAACCCAGAAAGCACAACTATCTTCCAATAGCTGCCATAACTAGTATGCCTTAATCCACTACACCAAGTCAGACCCTTAAAAGAGATAGAGACTTCGAAGTATTTACCTCAAATATCTCCACCTCCCAAGGGCGCCAGATTAGTGAGGGGTCACTCAAGCATTTTTCATCAAGCCACTGTCAATGTGGGAGAACTCGTGTCTATGCTATAAGCACATACTTGCATGAACCACAAGAGAAGATTAACAATCTTTAGACAACACCCACCAGTGGGACTCGAACCCAGAAAGCACAACTATCTTCCAATAGCTGCCATAACTAGTATGCCTTAATCCACTACACCAAGTCAGACCCTTAAAAGAGATAGAGACTTCGAAGTATTTACCTCAAATATCTCCACCTCCCAAGGGCGCCAGATTAGTGAGGGGTCACTCAAGCATTTTTCATCAAGCCACTGTCAATGTGGGAGAACTCGTGTCTATGCTATAAGCACATACTTGCATGAACCACAAAAGAAGATTAACAATCTTTAGACAACACCCACCAGTGGGACTCGAACCCAGAAAGCACAACTATCTTCCAATAGCTGCCATAACTAGTATGCCTTAACCCACTACACCAAGTCAGACCCTTAAAAGAGATAGAGACTTCGAAGTATTTACCTCAAATATCTCCACCTCCCAAGGGCGCCAGATTAGTGAGGGGTCACTCAAGCATTTTTCATCAAGCCACTGTCAATGTGGGAGAACTCGTGTCTATGCTATAAGCACATACTTGCATGAACCACAAGAGAAGATTAACAATCTTTAGACAACACCCACCAGTGGGACTCGAACCCAGAAAGCACAACTATCTTCCAATAGCTGCCATAACTAGTATGCCTTAATCCACTACACCAAGTCAGACCCTTAAAAGAGATAGAGACTTCGAAGTATTTACCTCAAATATCTCCACCTCCCAACGGCGCCAGATTAGTGAGGGGTCACTCAAGCATTTTTCATCAAGCCACTGTCAATGTGGGAGAACTCGTGTCTATGCTATAAGCACATACTTGCATGAACCACAAGAGAAGATTAACAATCTTTAGACAACACCCACCAGTGGGACTCGAACCCAGAAAGCACAACTATCTTCCAATAGCTGCCATAACTAGTATGCCTTAATCCACTACACCAAGTCAGACCCTTAAAAGAGATAGAGACTTCGAAGTATTTACCTCAAATATCTCCACCTCCCAAGGGCGCCAGATTAGTGAGGGGTCACTCAAGCATTTTTCATCAAGCCACTGTCAATGTGGGAGAACTCGTGTCTATGCTATAAGCACATACTTGCATGAACCACAAGAGAAGATTAACAATCTTTAGACAACACCCACCAGTGGGACTCGAACCCAGAAAGATCAACTATCTTCCAATAGCTGGAAATAACTAGTTATGGCAGCTATTGGAAGATAGTTGTGCTTTCTGGGTTCGAGTCCCACTGGTGGGTGTTGTCTAAAGATTGTTAATCTTCTCTTGTGGTTCATGCAAGTATGTGCTTATAGCATAGACACGAGTTCTCCCACATTGACAGTGGCTTGATGAAAAATGCTTGAGTGACCCCTCACTAATCTGGCGCCCTTGGGAGGTGGAGATATTTGAGGTAAATACTTCGAAGTCTCTATCTCTTTTAAGGGTCTGACTTGGTGTAGTGGATTAAGGCATACTAGTTATGGCAGCTATTGGAAGATAGTTGTGCTTTCTGGGTTCGAGTCCCACTGGTGGGTGTTGTCTAAAGATTGTTAATCTTCTCTTGTGGTTCATGCAAGTATGTGCTTATAGCATAGACACGAGTTCTCCCACATTGACAGTGGCTTGATGAAAAATGCTTGAGTGACCCCTCACTAATCTGGCGCCCTTGGGAGGTGGAGATATTTGAGGTAAATACTTCGAAGTCTCTATCTCTTTTAAGGGTCTGACTTGGTGTAGTGGATTAAGGCATACTAGTTATGGCAGCTATTGGAAGATAGTTGTGCTTTCTGGGTTCGAGTCCCACTGGTGGGTGTTGTCTAAAGATTGTTAATCTTCTCTTGTGGTTCATGCAAGTATGTGCATATATATATATATATATATATATATATATATATATATATATATATATATATATATATATATATATATATATATATATATATATATATTTGTACATGTATGTATGAGAATGTGTACATGTATATATAATATTAATAATTTTGTAACTAGCGTCATAAATTGTTATTTGCTTAGCTAAACGAACTAGAGGGTTCAGTTCCTGAACCGATTATGTGCCTCTGTAATCCTTTACACCACCGCCCACGGGATGGGTATGGGGTGCATAATAAAGAAAGAAATTGTATTGAATTGGTCTGCTTAAGATTTATGACCATGTAATCTATGTTTTGCTCCACTACTTACTGGTAGAGTATGGGGTGCATAACAAATAATAGCCTCCTTCGGGGGCGCCTTGTTTCTAAACATGTTAGTCTTAAATCCTTTAATCTCTAATCTTGCTACAATGTACCTCTTAATATATGTTATGTACTCTCGCAACCCAATGTACCTTCTTGTATATAAATAAATAGATTTCAACTGTAAGGGGTATGGTTTGCACCTTGTTATTCTAATAATGTGTTGCGAGTAATCCTTATACTCGCTCCATCATCTCATTACCTTAATGCATTACTAATCACACAAGCTACAATCCTTTCCCCAATTACAGGTGAAACTCTTCTCACCTAGTTGGAGGCAGCTGAGGTGTAATCACCATATACCCCAGCGATGTGAGAACAGCAAACCAGTACAATCTCCAGTCAAGAATGTAGTACTCGGCTTGGGCAGTTCTAGTCGACTCAAGACGCTACAGCTTCGACACAGCGCAGACAGCAGACTACGACCGCATCCAGCTACAACGCTCTCGCTCCCCGAGTTCAGACACTCGCAATTCCCAATCGAGCCGCCACGCTCTCCCGCATAGAGCTCCACGGCTCCGGCCTCACTCAGCTCTCTGCTCTGCTCCAGGCTTCGTCTCAACGTCTACGACACTGCTGTATCCAGGACTACTAAATAAATATGAAACTCACTAAACACTGTGTATCTAATCAACCCAACAACGTAATATAAGCGTACGTTACATTGGTGACCCCTGAGAGTTTCGACGATACCCGGCCACGATAGACTACAACATGGATTCTCACTGGACCTTCACTCCTGCTGTTGCTTGCTGTGGATCACCTCGTGCCACCTGTCACGGAACGCTGCCAACACCCTCGCCACAGCTATGATTTTCACCGCGATATCGTCTCGGCATTTTCATCAACTACAGCTTGCTGCACCGCGAGCGTTACTTACTCATCTGACAGTTTAATCAGCAACTACATCATGTGGGATCTACAACCTGTCCTGCCGACTCTCCGTCACTGCCAGGGCACTGCTTGTTCTACAGGGACTCCCACGAAAGCTGCTCTTTCGTCAGATTCATCTACATGTTCACTGCATCCTGATACTCTGCCGACTCAAGCATCTTGGACCTACAGCTTGCGTTTCCGACTCTTCGTCGCCTCCAGGACAATTCAGCTCTAGCAGTGATTCCCTCGTTGTCCTAACTACGTGCCTACATTACCTCCTATTGTCCTGGTGCCCGAGCCCATCCGCCCCGGATCTAAATACTCCACCAGCGACCCAAGGACGCAACAATCATGCACATTCTTCTCTCCTGCTACATGGAGCTTTTCCACACACTGCCTGCATCTTTTGGTACCAGACTACATGTTCCACAACGACCACGTATTTTTTGCTATATTGTTTTCTTCCATTCCCTGGCAGGGGGAGTCCTGTAGCGAGTAATCCTTATACTCGCTCCATCATCTCATTATCTTAATGCATTACTAATCACACAAGCTACAATCCTTTCCCCAATTACAGGTAATACTCTTCTCACCTTGTTGGAGGGAGCTGAGGTGTAATCACCATATAACCCAGCGATGTGAGAACATCAAACCAGTACAATCTTCAGTCAAGAATGTAGTACTCGGCTTGGGCAGTTCTAGTCAACCCAAGACGCTACAGCTTCGACACAGAGCAGACAGCAGACTACGACCGCATCCAGCTACAACGCTCTCGCTCCCCGAGTTCAGACACTCGCAATTCCTAATCGAGCCGCCACGCTCTCCCGCATAGAGCTCCACGGCTCCGGCCTCACTCAGCTCTCTGCTCTGCTCCAGGCTTCGTCTCAACGTCTACGACACTGCTGTATCCAGGACTACTAAATAAATATGAAACTCACTAAACACTGTGTATCTAATCAACCCAACAACGTAACATAAGCGTACGTTACAAATGGATAAATAATTCTAATAATGGAAGCGCTAATTATATGAACAAGTGCCATGTAGTTATTCAGACGAGAACAACAGCGAACACAAACCAGCGCATATACGAACGGAATGGTTTGTATGTACAAACTTCTCAGTGAACGAAGTTGTTTCTAGCCGGTATCCGAAATTGCAGTAGACGACTTGACCAGTCCCCTACACGAGACACATGGTTGAAGTCTTTTTCCACCAATTCTCTTCAATAACAGTTCAAACACACAATGATCAGTTGATACTTGCGACGATGACTGACGGATTACAGTAGCTTAAATCACTCACAAGACTTGATGCTGTCGACGTTGATTAAGGTGGTGGTGGGTGGTGGTGGTGCAGGTTCCTACGTGAGCGCGAGATTCAAAAATGGCTGGCGCGGGAATCTTCCTTGCTCCTCACTGATGAATTAGCGTTCTCACAGGAAAATATTGACCCTTACTTCTGAGACA
>WNGS01079657.1:0-12295 GCA_020271785.1 Procambarus virginalis | reverse complement strand
GTTCACCAGTTTATTCCACTAAATTAAAGTCACCCATGACATAAATACTGTTAGATCTAGATGCCCTAGATATTTCATCCATAGATGCTTTTGCTTCCATTATGTCTAAATTTGGTGGCCTATATATAACTCCTATTATAATATTATTTGCTTTTTCGATTAATTCTATCCAATAGTTTCTGTGTGTGGCTCAGTTTTGATTCCCCTCTTTGAGACTACATTTCAAATTGTCCCTAACGTATATGGCTACTCCCCTCCTCGTCTAATATATCGATCTGTGTGAAATAGTTTAAATCCATTTATTTGATATTCAGCTTATAGTTCACTATTATCAACATTCATCCACGTTTCGGTAAGTGCAATAATATCTATTTTTTCTGTGCAGACAAGAGCATTTAAATCGTTAATTTTATTTCTTAGACTTCTACTGTTTGTGTAATATACCCTAAGTGAATTGTTATTTTGAGGCCCTTCTCTTTCCCTGATCATTTTGCCAATTCCTTTCTCCCGCAAACACACACCCCTATTACCTCCTTCTTCCAAATCATTTCCCATACCTCTATCTACTAACAGTTTAAACCCAAACAAACACCTCTAACCACTTCTTCCAACGAGTTTGCAACAGCAAAAACCCCAGCTCTCGATAGATGCACCCATCCCGAGCATACATTTCATTTCTTCTCATAGAAGTGTTCCCAGTTGTCTATATAAGATATTGCATTAGATTTGCAATATCTTTCCAGCCTGCAATTGACACAAGTGCCCTCGATATCCATTCATGGCACTTGAATTAGCATTAAACTGCCTCTGCCAGTCTTTTGACCATTTTAAATCCCTATTTAGATCAACTTGAAGTGATAGCAAGTCTTCTTTCGTGTTAATTTCCCTACCGATTTTTGTATCATCTGCAAATTTCCCAATGTTGCTACTCTAACCTGAATCTAAATCATTTATATATATTATAAACAAAAGAGGTCCCAGGACAGAGCCTTGAGGCACTCCACTAACAACATTATCCCACTCTGACTTAACCCCATTTATACTAACTCTCTGTTTCCTTTGGAATAGCCATGCCCTAGTCTAACTTAATATAGCACCCCCAATACCATGAGCCTCTTTTTTTTTAATTAGTCTTTCATGTGGCACTGTATCAAAAGCTTTGCTAAATTCAAGGTACACAACATCACAATCCTTACCACTATCACCTGCCTCAACTATGCTGGAATAAAAAGATAGCAAATTTGTTAAACATGAACGACTATTTGTAAAACCATGTTGCGACTCGTTTATTAATTTAATTTTTTCAAGATGACGACGAATTTTTTTTTCAATTATCTATTCAAGTAACTTTCCCACAATAGACGTTAGGCTAATTGGCCTATAGTTTGACGCAAGTGATCTATCTCCTTTCTTAAAAATTGGTATCACATTATTGTGGTACCAAAAAATTGGTACCACACAGGTTGACTAGTTTAGCAGTTACCAGGAAGGACGTAATTAAACAAATAGTTAAACTCAAACCAAACAAATCCCCAAGGCCGGATGAAGTGTTTGCCAGGGTGCTGAAAGAATGCAAAGAGGCGCTTTCCGAGCCACTGTCTACCATATTTAATAAATCAATAGAGTTAGGCAGAGTGCCAGAGTTATGGAAAGTTGCTAATGTGATACCAGTTTTTAAGAAAGGAGATTGATCACTTTCGTCAAACTATCGACCAATTAGCCTAACATCTATCGTGGGAAAGTTACTTGAATCGATAATTGCAAATAAAATTCGTCTTCGTCTTGAAAAACACAAATTAATAAATGAGTCGCAACATGGTTTTACAAATGGCCGTTCATGTTTAACAAATTTGCTCTCTTTTTATTCCAGCATAGTTGAGGCAGTTGATAGTGGTAAGGATTGTGATGTGTACCCTGACTTTAGCAAAGCTTTTGATACAGTGCCACATGAAAGACTGATTAAAAAGATAGAGGCTCATGGTATTGGAGGTGCCACATATTAAGTTGGATTAGGGCATGGCTATTCCAAAGGAAACAGAGAGTTAGTATAAATGGGGTTAAGTTCCCGACAGCTGAAGCGTCGGGAAGAAACGGAGAAGACCAATATTAACAAGACCTCGTCGTGGAGAGTCGTTGGGGACAGGGGTCTTAAGAGACCTTGACAAGGCCGCCTACAGACGCCCTAAAGACAGCAAATTCATTTGCCATGTTGGAGGACGAGTGCTGTGGTGAGCATGCAGTTCACTCCGAAAAGAACTCAGCAAGGAGCGGCGAAGCGCGAGCCCCTCAGGGTGCTCAGAAAGTTAAGGACGTACCGAAGCGAATTTTGGTTGTGGGAGATTCCCAGGTGAGGTATTTAGACAGAACGTTTTGTGCCAGAGACAGGGGGAACAGATTAAGAGTTTGCTATCCGGGAGCTGGAATTGGTGGTATTGTTGGAAACATGAATGATATTATGATGGGAAATGGGAACAAACCCATAATTTGTATTAGTGCAGGGGGTAATGATATTGGACGAGTTAGGAGTGAGGAACTAATACAGAAATTCACGACAGCAATAGAATTAGTTAGGAGCAAGGGAGGAATCCCGATCATATGTGGCATTCTCCCAAGAAAGGGAGTGGGAAATGAATGGATGTCGAGGGCACTTGGTGTCAATTGCCGGCTGGAAAGATATTGCAAATCAAATGCAATATCTTTCATAGACAACTGGGAACACTTCTATGGAAGAAATGAAATGTATGCTCGTGATGGGGTGCATCTCACTGCATTTCAGCAGTCTCCGTGGTGTAGTGGTAAGACACTCGCCTGGCGTTCCGCGAGCGCTATGTCATGGGTTCGTATCCTGGCCGGGGAGGATTTACTGGGCGCATTTCCTTAACTGTAGCCTCTGTTTAACGCAACAGTAAAATGTGTACTTGGATGAAAAAAACGATTCTTCGCGGCGGGGATCGTATTCCAGGGACCTGCCCGAAACGCTACGCATACTAGTGGCTGTACAAGAATGTAACAACTCTTGTATATATCTCAAAAAAAAAAAAAAATCTATCAAAGGCTGGGGTTGCTGTTGTTGTGAACTCGTTGGAACCAGTGGTTAGAGGTGTTTGTTTAGGTTTAAACTGTTAGTAGATAGTGGTATGGGAATTAATTTGGAGGAAGGAGGTAATAAAAGTAGGTGTTTGTGGGAGAAAGGAATTGGCAAAATGATCAGGGAAAAAGAAGGGCCTCAAAATAACAATTCACTTAGGGTATATTACACTAACAGTAGAAGTCTAAGAAATAAAATTAACGAATTAAATGCTCTTGTCTGCACAGAAAAAATAGATATTATTGCACTTACGGAAACGTGGATGAATGTAGAAAATAGAGAACTATTAGCTGAAAATCAAATAAATGGATTTAAACTATTTCACACAGATCGATATATTAGCTGAGGGGGAGTAGCCATATATGTTAGAGACAATTTGAAATGTAGTCTCAAAGAGGGAATCAAAACTGAGCCACAAACAGAAACTATTTGGATAGAATTAAAAGAAAAAGCAAATAATATTATAATAGGAGTTATATATAGGCCACCAAATTTAAACAGAATGGAAGCAAAGCATCTATGGGATGAAATATCTAGAGCATCTAGATCTAACAGTATTTATGTCATGGGTGACTAATTTTAGTGGAATAAACTGGTTGAACAAAACAGGGAATAGTGAAGCAGAAGATTTTCTAGAATTAATTGACGATTGCTTTCTTACGCAACACATTAAGGAACCAACGCGGGGAAATAATATTTTAAATTTAGTGTTAACTAACACTGAAACACAAATTAAGGACATGGAAATAGGGAGTGAGCTAGGGAACAGTGATCACAAAGAAATCAGATTTAGCATAGAATGGAATAGACCTGTAGGAGAAAATTCTGTTAAAGTGCCAGATTTTCGAAAAGCTGATTTTAACAGCCTAAGAAATTTTCTGGATCAAATTGATTGGAAAGTCTTGGGTATAGGGTGTGGGCCGGTCTTGGAGCGAGACATGAACCCAGCGATAGGTGACGTAAAAGGGGATTTCGATGTGGATTCAATATATAACTTATTTAAGAATATTCTATACAAAGCACAGGAACGTAGTATACCATACAAATTGAACAGATCGAATACTAATGACCCAAAGTGGATAACAAAGAATTTGAAGAACCTTATAGGTAAAAAGAGAGCCTGGTATAAAAGGATTAAAAATGGGGAGGTTACTTTAGAACAGGAATTCGTACAACTGGTTAGAAATGTTAAAAAAGAGATAAGGAAAGCAAAAAAAAACTATGAAGTTCGCATAGCAGGGCAAGCAAAGACAAATCCTAAAGGGTTTTTTCAGTTATATCGAACTAAGACTAGGGAAAGGATAGGTCCATTAAAAACTTAGACAGGTCAAATAACGGATAATGACGAGGAGATGAGTAGTATTTTTAACAAATATTTTATATCTGTATTTACTAAAGAAGAACTTAACAATATAAGAACATAAGAACAAAGGCATCTGCAGAAGGCCTATTGGCCCATACGAGGCAGCTCCTATTTATAACCACCCAATCCCACTCATATACATGTCCAACCCATGCTTGAAACAATCGAGGGACCCCACCTCCACAATGTAACGCGGCAATTGGTTCCACAAATCAACAACCCTGTTACTGAACCAGTATTTACCCAAGTCTTTCCTAAATCTAAACTTATCCAATTTATACCCATTGTTTCGCGTTCTGTCCTGTGTTGATACTTTTAATACCCTATTAATATCCCCTTAGTTATGTCCATTCATCCACTTGTAAACCTCTATCATGTCACCCCTAACTCTTTGCCTTTCCAGTGAATGCAAATTAAGCTTTGTTAATCTTTCTTCATATGAAAGATTTCTAATTTGGGGAATTAACTTAGTCATCCTACGCTGGACACGTTCAAGTGAATTTATATCCATTCTATAATTTGGCGACCAAAACTGAACTGCTTAATCTAAATGGGGCCTAACAAGAGCAAGATATAGCTTGAGAACCACACCAGGTGTTTTGTTACTAACGCTGCGATTAATAAATCCGAGTGTCCAATTAGCCTTATTACGAACATTCATGCACTGATCCTTTTGTTTTAAATTCTTACTAATCATAACTCCCAGATCCCTTTCGCAATCCGACTTCGCAATCTCAACACCATCTAGCTCGTATCTTGTAACTCTATCATCGTTACCTAGCCTTAGAACTTTACATTTATCAGCATTAAACTGCATCTGCCAATCCTTTGACCATTTCAATACCCTATCTAGATCAACTTGAAGTGATAGTGAGTCCTCCTCCGAATTAATTTCCCTACCGATTTTCGTATCATCGGCAAATTTGCAAATGTTGCTACTCAAACCTGAATCTTAATCATTTATATATATTATAAACAACAGAGGTCCTAAGACAGAGCCTTGAGGCACTCCACTTACAACATTTTCCCACTCTGACTTGACTCCATTTATACTAACTCTCTGTTTCCTTTGGTATAACCATGCCCTAATCCAGCTTAATATAGCACCCCCAATACCATGAGCCTCTATCTTTTTAATCAGTCTTTCATGTGGCACTGTATCAAAAGCTTTGCTAAAGTCAAGGTACACAACATCACAATCCTTACCACTATCAACTGCCTCAACTATGCTAGAATAAAAAGATAACAAATTTGTTAAACATGAACGGCCATTTATAAAACCATGTTGCGACTCAATTATTAATTTATGTTTTTCAAGATGAAGACGAATTTTATTTGCTATTATAGATTCGAGTAACTTTCCCACAATAGACGTTAGGCTAATTGGTCGATAGTTAGACTCAAGTGATCTATCTCCTTTCTTAAAAGCTGGTATCACATTAGCAACTTTCCAAAACTCTGGCACTCTGCCTGACTCTATTGATTTATTAAATATGATTGACAGTGGGTCACAAAGCTCCTCTTTGCATTCTTTCAGCACTCTGGCAAACACTTCATCCGGCCCTGGGGATTTGTTTGGTTTGAGTTTTAGTATTTGTTTAAGAACATCCTCGCTGGTAAGTGCTAAACTCGTCAACCTGTCCTCGTCCCCACCCACATAGACGTGTTCGGCTGAAGGCATATTGTTAAGTTCCTCTTTAGTAAATACAGATACAAAATATTTGTTAAAAATACTACTCATCTCTTCATCACTATCTGTTATTTGACCTGAGTAGTGTAAAGTGCGACTACGAGGACGCGCACCATCTGCCAGGTGGACCCCCACAGCGACTACGAGGACGCGCACCATCTGCCAGGTGAAGCCCCTAGCGACTAGAGCACCGCGCAGGTATTTTCCCGGAAGTTGGGGCGTGTCGGACGCGTGTAAGCATCTGGTGTTTGGGTATGTGGTCAGGGAAGATTGTGGTCATGTTGTTTGGGGAGTATGTAGGGCTATGTGGTATGTGCTAAAGTAAGAGGTATGTGGATATGTTGTTAAGAGTAAATGAATATGTATGTTTGTTTTCCATAGACTTAATCCCGTGTGTAGATAATAGTTTATGATTAAAGAATATGTATTGCTATGCGCCTAGAGTATGAGTGTTCTAGATGACCCAACATATGTTGTTGGGGTAGGGGAGGGACAGGGGTGAGGGAGGAAGGGGATAGGGAGTCTGAGGGAGAGTGAGGGGACCTTCCCCCATCGGCGTGAGAGCCATTTGTCGTTTGTCAGCTTCCGTTGGGTAGGGGATGGAAGCTATGTGCTTGGTATGCGGACATGTGGAGGGAGGGGGGACCCCCCAATACCTGAGAGGGGGCAGGGAGTTAAGACGAGAGAAGGAGGGGAAAGTGAGGGGACAGGCGGAGCCATTATTTTGACTTTTTCCCAGCCAACGCATCTGTTGGTGATCCAGGACGTCCATTAGTTGGGCCATACACGGGCAGGAAGTGCCTACTGTCCACCTTTCAGTGGCTAACTGAAGAGTATTTCCAAGTAGTGGTGTGATCATATCTTCCTCTCCCCTCCCCCTCCTCTCCCTCACCTCCCTTACTTTCTAGAGTGGTATGGACCAGGTCCACATATTCTTTTATTATACACTTAAGCGATTTACAGCGATAATAATAAGACTTCTTGGTTGTTTAGCTAGCAGACTGATGGGAAAGGCTTTCATTTAGTCCATCGAAGCTTCTGGTCATCCTAGCCATCATCCAATCTGTAGACAGGTAGATTGGGAGGGAGAGTGAGGGGACATCCATTATCCATGAAGTGCCAGGAGGGTAGGAGAGAAAGAAAGAGGCAGACAGACAGACAGACAGACAGACAGACAGACAGACGACAGACAGACAGACAGACAGACAGACAGACAGACAGACAGACAGACAGACAGACAGACAGACCGGAGGGTAGGAGGAGACGGGAGTGGCCGCAGGAAGTGAACCATTAACCTTAAGCACTTTTCGATGTCTTAGAGCGGACTGAGAGATGCTCACCCCAGCTGGGCAACACCTGTCAACCATCAATCAGTTCTCATTTGACCGGTCGTCTACCTCCCCTCACACACAAACGCGCCGTTAGTTCACTGTGAGCCTTCATCCGCTACACACGCACCATAGAGCTCCGCATCATGGAAAGACGAACCTTAACAGCTTGCATGAAATGTGGTGTGTTATATATTCCATCACCAAACCAAGTATGTCGTCTTCAGTGCACAATGTGCGATAAACCGCCCCTAGGTCATTACGACATCAAATGCAAGCGCTGTCAACAGATTTTCTGTGATAACCGTGAGTGTTATTCTTATTACACAGTTCATTTATTGCATCCACAGGTGAAATATCGCGTGTGTAAACTATTATCTCTTATTGTGTGAGAATAATTACTCATTCGGGGCTATTACATTCCACACAGTTAAATATGTTCTTTTTCAATTTCAGTTTACAAAACCGTGAAGTGCCCTTACTGCTCACCTGCGCCTCGAGGAGGTCCTCGTCGGAATGAAACTTCTCATAAACGTAAGGATCATATAAACTTCTCCTACCTGTATTACATTTTCATCATCATAATCCACTTGCAAGCATACACTCATGCATAATAAACATATTTTCCTCATTCACCCATGTTGAATATCATTTTTGTTCCATTTCAGGTTATAATCCGTACCTCAATCGACGGAGGGAACAGACAGACGTCATCGAGTCGGTATCCCACCCGTCCCACACTGAGCTAAGGAGAGCTGATGTCACTCGCGGGCATCCCCAGCCCCTTCAACAAGGTCACTCTCGCCATCAGATGGAGGGCTACGAGACATTATCACGCCCAGTTAACACACCTGCTCAACCCCTTCACCAGGACATAAGTAAGTTATTGCTGTCTTATTTCAGTCTATTTCCTAATCATATGAATTCCCACTAGTCTGCCCCCTCACCTCAATATATATAGTATGTGTGTGTGTGTGTGGTGTGTGTGTGTGTGTGTGTGTGTGTGTGTGTGTGTGTGTGTGTGTGTGTGTGTGTGTGTGTGTGTGTGTGTGTGTTTTTCATTCTTTCTAGAGATAATATGTTTTTTTTTTTTTACAGATGCCGCCCCGCTCTGCATCGATTTAGCATCAAGCAGTGCTGAGAGCGACAATGAGTGACAGCACAGCTGAGCGGACATTACCTACATCCGGCTCGCTCCCCTCTGCTCACAGGGGGGTGAGGGGTCCTTCACGTACTCACTCAATCTCCCCTTCACCCCCCAGCCCCATACCACAATCTAGCAGCTCGGTCATCAGCGACAGCTGCAGCAGCAGCAGCAGCAGCAGCAGCAGCGCGGTGGTGAGAACACTACCGTTAACAACATCACAGTCCACGAGATTAACCTTGACTCAGACGACAGCTCAGCAGACCTTGACTCGTCAGCATCTGTCAATTCTGACTGGTTACCAGCGTCAGGCGTAGTAGCTGACGGCGCAGTCTCACCCATTCATTTCGGAGGGGTCTATCACCACCCCCCCTAGTCCTCTCCCATCACCTCCACCACCACCGCTCTCCCCCTCTCCCCCACCGCCCTAGAAATTCAGCTACTGGATCGAATTGATAATTATAACGGTGGGTATGTTCGGCTTTCTTTCTCCATACCAGACCATGTTAACACCTCCCCCGGACTCTATCTGAGAACATACAGGGAATTTTTCATAAATGAGATTCGTTCTCTTTTCTCCCCACAACATCCTTCACTCCTTATTTACCCTGACATCACTCTAATTGTGCGGAACTTAAATATACAACAAGACGGTGAGGAGGAGGATCTTTTGGATCCTATAAATAACGATGGCTTCCCCATACGAGGTGAAACGCGAACAATAACTCGAGAGGAAGTAGTTACGCTTATTGATTTTTGGGCTGACGAATTGACAGAGAAAATATCCCAATACCTTGAAGAGAGGGAGGGCTCCAATGTCTTGGTTGAGCGGCTCACCGGGTTTTACATCAACTGTGGTCAGATTGAACATCCGATAAGATTAGGCTCGCATGTAGACTATCCGGAAGGCTTGCGTGGAAAGCAGTTAGTTTTCAATCCAGAGGGAGAGGCGGATATTTGCCTTATGCAGTGTGTCGCTGCTTATAAATGTTTAGCTAAGGGGATGGGACTACGTAATATTCGCGCTCGATCTGTGAAAGCTAGTTGGTGTCTCAGACACATTAATTGGCCGGCTGATGTCAATTCTGCAGTAACATTCGAGGATATTTACAAGGTAGAGAAAATTAATAAAGTCAGTATATTTATCTATTCACTAGAAAGAGATGAAAATGCTAGACAACGTCAACGACACTACATCACACTAGCTAGGAAGGGAAGAGGTGGATATACAGATGTCATACCTTTGCTGATGTTGGAAGCTCAACACTTAGTGCTAATTAAGGATTTTAACCAATATGTACGTAATATGCGAGATCATGGAGATCGCATCCCGACTCATCATGGCTTTTGCCACTGTTGTTTGATATCACTCCCACCAGATCGCATGCAGAGTCATGAAAGTACATGCAAAGTACATCAAACTCTCAAATTCTACCCACCAGAGAGGAAGATTACTTTCCGTAACTACGGACGGGGATATGGTCCTAGTCACATGTGCTTTTATGACTTTGAGTGCATGTTAGACCGCTCGAACCCTAAGGGGATGATCGAATCACGTCACAACGCAGTGGCGTATGCGTACATCATCATTGACAGACAGATGAATATTGTTGAGAATGACACTTATTTGGGTAAAGATGCGGTCAATCACTTTGTAACCACGCTAGAAGCGTCATGGGCTAGAATCAAGACGGGGTTAGTATCCTATGGTCTTCACATGTCCCAGCAACAGCAGGCGATATTTGAGACAAAAACAGCCTGTGAACTCTGTGATGAACCTTTTAACGGGGAAGATGTAATCAAAGTCCGGCATCACGACCACACAGTAAGATTCCACAATTATCAAGCGGCTTACTGTGATAGATGCAATTTGCAGTGTATAAATTCATACAAGTTCCTATACACTTTTTCCCACAACGCTTCCTATGATTTAGGAGTAATCCTAAACGAGATGAAAGATAGACCAGGAAGTGAAATAGATATATTAGCCAGGGATGGATTTAAATTTATGAAAGTTGATGTGAACAACTTAAGATTTTTGGATAGTTTAGCCCTTCTCAACGGCTCGCTAGGAAGAATAGCCAAGGATCATATTGATAGTGGGAAACCTACCACATTCACTTTGGCTATGTTAAAAGGGGTAAATAAAGCTGCCATCCCAAAACTGCTGAACGGTAAACAATCATTCTGCTATGATTATTTATCCTCTATGTCTGTGTTAGATGAACCACACCTTCCTTCTCGCGATAAGTTTTACAATACACTAAAAGACGAAGAGTTATCAGAAAAAGATTATAAACAAGCCTTAGAAATTTTTGATTTAGCTAAATGTCGCAACATAGGGGAGTATCTGCTCCTTTACCTCAAAGTGGACACAGGTTTGCTAGCTGATGTGTTCACAGTCTGGCGAGATACCATGCTTGCTCTCTACAAATTAGACATTTCCCACTACATTTCTTTACCCTCATTTGCTTGGGATGCATTCTTGCTTAAATCGAAAGTTGAACTTGATGTTGTGTCTGACCCATTGTTATATGATTTACTTCGTCGGAATCTCCGAGGTGGGTTCACCAGTGTGACGAGACAGTACACGAATGTGGAGAACCAACATACAGGCATAGATCTAGGGGAAGATAGTAGCTACATCATTTACCTCGATTTTAACAGTCTTTACGGGGCGTGTATGACTGAACTGCTCCCTCGTGGCGGGATTCGGAAACTGACACACAATGAGCGTGACGTGCTGCTAGAGCGAGGCTTGGAGAATATCCCATGTGACGGGTCCAAGGGATATTGGGTGTTGTGTGATACACTGCAGGTCCGACCGGAGGTAGCTAGGTATACAGATGAACTGCCCCTAGTTCTTTCACATACTTGCATTACTGAGGATCACATTTCACCTTACAGTAAGAATATTCTTACAGAAGAAAGTCGCGGTCTGCCCAAAAACAACACTAAATTAATTGCTTCGCACCTTCCTCAGAAAGATTACCTCGTTAGTTTGGACTTGTTACAGTTACTCATGCGCATTGGATTAGAAGTAGCTAAAGTTCATGACATCTACGAATTCGAGCAGGAGACCTACCTTAAAGACTTCATTGAAACCAATGTTCGTGAACGGGCCAGTACCAAATGCGCGATAAAAAAAAGGCTTTCAAACTCGTATCAAACTCTATATATGGAAAGAGTCTCACAGATGTATCTAAATATGGGAACAAACACTATTTGGTCACAGATCGTAGACATTTCCTGAAACATGCTCGAAACCCTTTCTTCAAGCGGAGTCTTTTTATTAAGTAAGGATCGTGTGATATGTACTATCAAGCAGAAGTCTCTCCTAGTCAACACTCCTACGTATCTGGGTTATCATATACTTCAAATTGCTAAGAGGCGTCTCTATGAGTTCTGGTATGATGTTGTCAAACCTGCGTACGGGGATAAAGCGAGTCTGTTATATACAGACACAGACTCTTTCATCATTAAACTTGACTGTCAGGATGTGTTTGAAGAGTTGAATAAGTCTCCTCTCTTCGACTGTATGGATTTTAGTAATTTTAATGACGCACATCCATCCTACTCTAAAGCGCGAGAAGGTGAACTAGGATTGCTCAAGTCTGAAATAGGCTCTAAGATTATTAACCAGTTAATTGCTCTCAGACCTAAACAATTCGTTCACCACACA
>WNGS01079648.1:0-13898 GCA_020271785.1 Procambarus virginalis | reverse complement strand
TTCCCAAGAGAGAGAATATACGCCTGCGTCACACAGTTTATCTATTTCAACAAGGGTGTACAAATCCACTCTTGGACAGGGTGTGGGTGTGTCAGTTCACTATCCTGGATGGGCCCCCAATTTGGTTGCGGTGGTGGATTTGGTGGTGTTACCGCTGACGGACCACCCAACCCACAACTCGACAAATGCTCATATTTCACTAGGAGATCACACTAGGCACTTCTGGCTCTTGGAGAGGGGCTCAACGTCACACGTTTAGGGGATGCGGCTCCAACACGCAGCCTTGTTGTCACGTGCACACACCCACTCGAGCCGCTGTGACTCCCCACTCTCTCCTTATGGAATATGACCTCCTCAATCCCCTTTGTCTTACTAGACTTCTGTCTTACCCTGTCCACAGCAGTGGTTCCTGTTCTTGCTCTCTCTCTCCTTCTTTACTATTTCCTGGGAAGCCTCACTGGGACAAGTGCAAACACCAGCAAATTTGGTACATTACTGGACGAAGTACATAACAATACACGCATACATATAATAATAATGATGAATCCTATACTCTGTACTATAATCAGGTTGCACTCCAACACCATCAGAACTCTATCCTCAGCTTGCTAAGTGGTATCCTATCTCTTGGTATTACCTAATTATCAACCTCCTCAAGTAGATTAAGTCTTACAATATAATGTTACACTACCATCAAGAGAATGTATACATATATATATACCTATAAACACATATAGGCAAATCAGCATTTGAATGCAATAACATACATATATATATATCAGTATAAATGATCCGTGCCACACAACGAATCAATCGACCATTCTATCAGTCTTAGAATACATATATATCTGTAGGTACTCCTGCCTACGTCTGTAGCTCTAAACTTCAATATACACTTCTTGGCACATAAATGGCAAACGATCACTCACCTCTCACTGCGTCGTTCACGCTAATGACAAACACTCTCACCTCCATACAAGTGATCAGTTAGAACTATTTCACTACCCTGACAACTTCAGGTTCCTCAGGGCTTAAACACCAGGATCCTCTGCAGCTCCTCCAGGCTGCTACCATGAAGATTCCTTGAACAACTATGGTGCTTCCCTACTCCTATTAGGATCATCCACAGCTCTCCTGGCTGCTGCACCATAAAGTTTCCTCGAATAACTGTGGCACTTCACCACCTCTGCAGAAGCACGTGACACTCCTCCTCACTGCTTCTCCTCACAGCTCGGGGTCCTCTCCTCCACTGCCTTGGAGTCTCATCAAACACTCCTCTGTGCTGGCTTCGAAGTCCTCAGCAACTTCTTCCCCAAGGACAAACCTGCAACCCATTTGCACTCCAATAAAATGTTTCCCCTTTAACTCATAAACAAAATTAATCACATAATATCTTTGCCTCCACTCCCTATCTGTCCTCTACATTTAATGAGAGTGGACTCCCCCGTGGGCGAGTCCATGCGCCACCTCGCTGGGCGAGCCTCACTCACGCTGGGAGGGGCCTCCTCCCTCAGGAGCCGGGCTCCTTCAGTTGCCCGCCAGCGCTCAGAGAAGACGGACGTCGCTCCGCGCTCCTCCCACTTCACTCTCTTATTTTAGGCTTTCTGCCATACCAAAACATTTCTAACTTGAAAATAAACATTGCTACTGTCGCTGGGCACACGACCAACTACAAGCAAACACTATGAACTGGCTTAAATCGGGCTTACCACAGATTATCTGGTCGAGGGCGCTTCTCCCTCTGACAACGTCTGACCAGGGCGCTTGTCACAGCCCACAAAACTGTCACTGGGCGGCTTAATACTCTCTCCTCGCCGTCCAGGACTTGAGACCGCAACGTCTTCAGCTCGATTCAACAGCTTGAACGTCTGCACCTTCTCTTCTCTTGGAGATAATATCACTAGGGGTTCCCTCCTGGCGGGAGCTCGTCAAAGTGCGGCTTCTCCTCTGTGATGTCTGGCCTCAAGTGAGGTCATCGCCCTCCACAAGCGAGCCTCACGCCTCCAGTAACTTGTCCACATCTCCTAACAAGTCATTTATCTGTTTTCTTGCTCATTGCCCATAATCTCAAACTTTTATATAAATTCAACAAACTATTTTACATCTGTGTTATCGCCTCTATAATTCCTGGACCTTCCAGTTAGGTCAGGCTTGCTGAATAACTCTCAAAGGGTGAGACTCGTTTCTCCTGCAGGCTGAGATCATAACACCTGGTATTAAAGCCTCGACTAGGGAACGCTATGTCCCACAAGTACGAAGGCCCCTACATTGTGTCAGAAAAGACTGGGGACCTCACGTACAAAGTGAGACACTCTGACAAGCGTAACCAGGTAATGCTCATACACTTGAATCGACTGAAGAAGTTCCAGGGCCGCAAGCCCATTGCACTAACCAATGTTTCCATTTCCAGTGAGGGAGGGGATGATTGTTCTGGGGACCCAACTAATCTCATTCTCAATAATTCTAGTTCTGTGAATGCTGTGGGGGATGGAATGTCCCATTCGCAGATGGTCCAACGTGAAGAGGTGAAGTCGTTGCTTGACGAATTCTCCAGTCTGTTCGGGGAGGTCCTGACCCAGACTGATGCCATTTACCATGATGTCAAGTTGACGGACTACACCCTCATTCACCTTCAACCCTATCGGATGAGTCCGGAAAAGAAGCCATCGTACGGAAGGAGGTAGATTTCCTGCTCCAGCACGGCCTCATCCGGCCGAGCCAGGGCAGTTGGTGCTCGCCCTGCCTTTTGGTCCCCAAACCAGACGGCTCCTGGCGGTTATGCACCGACTATCGGCAGCTCAACAAGGTGACCATTGTGGATGCCTATCCACTGCCCCTCCTCGAAGACTGAATCGAAGAACTTGGAAACGCCAATACGTCTCGATATTCGACCTCTCAAGAGGGTACTATCAAATCCCGCTCACTGAACGTGCTAAACAACTAACTACATTCGCGACACCCGAGGGTGTTTTTGAGTGTCTTGTGTTACCGTTCGGCTTGCGTAATGCCCCTGCCACGTTTCAGAGGCTAATGAACTCTTTGCTCGATAATGTGCCAAATTGTCGGGTGTATTTAGATGACATTGTGATCTTTGATAGTAATTGGACAGACCACATAGCTAGGTTACGCCAGTTGTTCACAGCTTTGAAAATGCAAATCTAACCTTAAATGCAAAAAAGTGTCATTTTGGCCAGGGCACAGTAACGTACCTCGGTTATGAAGTGGGCCAAGGAAAAGTGTACCAGTAAGCTCCCTAGAGTCATTGCTAGTGTCCCTTGCCTAGTAGTCCTTTACCCTAGCTTGTTCTCAGTGTAAACCTTGTATCCTGCATATGTGGACCAAGGCTTTTAATGTAAGATAGTGTGGTAAAGTAATTATTATTCTTGTTATTGGTGTGGATGTATATGGGGGGTTGTTAAGGGGTAATAAATAAGTAAGGAAGTTTCAAAGGCGTATCCATTCTTCCTGTGTAGGAGATCTATGATGTATCTTTAGAGTGACGTGGTCTTGTACCAATTAATATTCACTATTATATTTTTTATTGGGGGCCGGGCCTAATGATTTCCATTCCTAGGGATACCTCTTGTTTCTAACTGCTGCCCCTACTCTAAATTAATACTAGGTCCCCCATAGCAGACAACGTATTATAACAACCACACTACTCACCACCATCATCACTACCACACTACTCACCATCATCATCACTACCACACTACTCACCATCATCATCACTACCACACTACTCACCATCATCATCACTACCACACTACTCACCAACATCATCACTACCACACTACTCACTATCATCATCACTACCACACTACTCATCATCATCGTCACTACCACACTACTCACCATCATCGTCACTACCACACTACTCACCATCACCATCACACTACTCACCAACATCATCACTACCACACTACTCACCATCATCGTCACTACCACACTACTCACCATCACCACCACACTACTCACCAACATCATCACTACCCCATTACTCACTAACATCATCACTACCACACTACTCACCATCATCGTCACTACCACACTACTCACCATCATCATCACTACCACACTACTCACCAACATCATCACTACCACACTACTCACTAACATCATCACTACCACACTACTCACCATCATCATCACTACCACACTACTCACCAACACCATCACTACCACACTACTCACCATCATCATCACTACCCCACTACTCACCATCATCGTCACTACCCCATTACTCACTAACATCATCACTACCACACTACTCACCATCATCATCACTACCCCACTACTCACCATCATCGTCACTACCCCATTACTCACTAACATCATCACTACCACACTACTCACAAACATCATCACTACCACACTACTCACCATCATCATCACTACCACATTACTCACCATCATCATCACTACCACACTACTCACCAACATCATCNCACACTACTCACCAACACCATCACTACCACACTACTCACCATCATCATCACTACCACACTACTCACCAACATCGTCACTACCACACTACTCACTAACAATCACTACCACACTACTCCATCATCATCACTACCACACTACTCACCATCATCATCACTACCCACACTACTCACCATCATCATCACTACCACCCTACCCACCAACATCATCACTAACACACTACTCACCACCACCATCACTACCACAGTACTCACCATCATCATCACTACCACACTACTCACCATCATCATCACTACCACACTACTCACCATCATCATCATCATCATCATCTACCACACTACTCACCATCATCATCACTACCACACTACTCACCATCATCATCATCACGACCACACTACTCACATCGTCACACTACCACACTACTCCCAACATCATCACTACCACACTACTCACCATCTCATCACTACCACACTACTCACTATCATCATCACTACCAACTACTCACCAAAACCTCACTACCACACTACTCACCATCATCGTCACTACCACACTACTCACCAACACCATCACTACCACACTACTCACCAACACCATCACTACCACACTACTCACCATCGTCATACCTACCACACTACTCACATCATCACTCACTACCACACTACTCCCATCATCATCACACCCACACTACTCACCATCATCATCACTACCACCACTACTCACCATCATCATCACTACCACACTACTCACCAAAACCATCACTACCACACTACTCACCACACCATCACTACCACACTACTCACCAACACACCATCACTACCACACTACTCCCACATCATCACTACCACACTACTCACCATCATCATCACTACCACACTACTCACCATCATCATCACTGCCACACTGCTCACCAACACCATCACTACCACACTACTCACACATCATCATCACTACCAAACTACTCACCATCATCATCACTACCACACTACCCACCAACATCATCACTACACACTACTCACCACCACCATCACTACCACAGTACTCACCATCACCGTCACTACCACACTACTCACCATCATCACACTAGCACACTACTCACCATCATCATCATCATCATCTACCACACTACTCACCATCATCATCACTACCACACTACTCCACCATCATCGTCACTACCACACTACTCACCAACATCATCACTACCACACTACTCACCATCATCATCACTACCACACTACTCACCATCATCATCACTACCACACTACTCACCAAACCATCACTACCACACTACTCACCATCATCGTCACTACCACACTACTCACCAACCCATCACTACCACACTACTCACATCACCATCACTACCACACTACTCACCATCATCATCCACTGCCGCACCTCCCAACACCATCACTCCACACACTCACCAACACTATCACTACCACACTACTCACCATCATCATCACTACCACACTACTCACCATCCATCCTACCACACTACTCACCATCATCATCACTACCACACTACTCACCATCATCATCACTACCACACTACTCACATCATCATCACTACCACACTACTCACCAAAACCATCACTACCACACTACTCACCAACACCATCACTACCACACTACTTCACCAACACATCACTACCACACTATTCACCAACACCATCACTACCACACTACTCACCATCGTCATCACTACCACACTACTCACCAACACCATCACTACCACACTACTCACCAACACCATCACTACCACACTACTCACCAACACCATCACTACCACACTACTCACCATCATCATCACTACCACTGTTACGACCCTGGGTTCCTCAGTTGGAAATCAGAGTTCAAATTCAGCTAAATGAACTACTTTATAGTATGTGGGACGCATGGCGTGGTGTTTTTGTCTGTATCTTCCCTGCCAGACGTAAGACAATTCTTGTTTCTCACAGAGCATTTAAAGACTGAGCTTGGGTTGATTATTTAATAACAAAATAGGCACCAACTATGTTCACAAATGATTAGAAGGTATTAGTAAAGTAGATCTGAGTAAACTTTGATTTAGGGCTGCTGTACGATTAGTTGAGTAGTCTGCAAGCAGCGAGCCAGCTGGGGAAGGAGACTGGAGACGGTCTCCCTTCTCTGGGCTTGCGTTGTGGTGAAAGGAACCTCTTCCCCTTCCTCTCGTTTATTTATTTCTGTGTCTTTGTTATTCAGTTAAGTATAATGTGTAGTATCCTCATTGTCTGGCATAAACGTGTTCTATGTGTAGAGTATTGATGTGTAGCAATTAGGTAACCACTAGTGGTTATTTTTACAAGTTACTCTAGGGGGTCCTAGTGGAACCACGTGGGGTCCAGTAGTACCAGTAAGCTCCCTAGAGTCATTGCTAGTGTCCCTTGCCTAGTAGTCCTTTACCCTAGCTTGTTCTCAGTGTAAACCTTGTATCCTGCTTATGTGGACCAAGGCTTTTAACGTAAGATAGTGTGGTAACGTAATTATTATTATTCTTGTTATTGGTGTGGATGTATATGGGGGGGTTGTTAAGGGGTTATTAAATAAGTAAGTTAGTTTTAAAGGAGTATCCATTCTTCTGTGTAGGAGATCTATGATCTATTTCTAGACTGACGTGGTCTTGTACCAGTTAATAATCACTATTATATTTTTATTGGGGGCCGGGCCTTATGATTTCCATTCCTAGGGATACCTCTTGTTTCTAACTGCTGCCCCTACTCTAAATTAATACTAGGTCCCCATAGCAGCCCACTATTATAACAATTGGTTGGCCTGTCCGGGAAAAACTTTATAATTGTAAAAAATTTGATTTTTTAGTACAAAAACTAAAAATTCTTGTTTTCCGCAGAACGGTTGTGTTTTAGCCTAGGGCCCAGCTCATCTAGCAAAGGATATTCTTTCACTGACTGGACACCCAGCTGGATCCCTTCACGATTGAGGTAAGTGTGGGCCTTGTGTTAGGGGCCGTGCAATTTTTTTTTTCCAATTTTTATTTTTCAATTTTTTCCTTTGCTAGGCACTAAATTTATTAGTGATGGCATCTAAAATGCAGAAACTGACAAAGGATCCTTCAGTGGTAGAGATTCAGAAGCTCACCAAAGCAAACTTAGTATTGTTAGGCAAGGAATTTGGTCTCGAGTTAAACGACACTGATAAAAAGTGGACCTTGGTGAATGAAATTTTACAGCATTGTATAGACCAAGAACTAGTGCCAAGTGATACAATTTTATGCGAGCCCAGTTCAGGGGAAGGTGTAGCTAGTAGAAATATAGAGTTAGAATTAACACTAGCCAAGTAATAAAGACTGGCAGAGCAAGAGGCTAGAGTAGTAGAACAAAATGCTAGAGCTGAAGAGCAAAGGCTCAAAAATGAGGCAGCAAGAATTAGAGCAGATACCACTGTACCCCCCACCTACTGGGGACTCAAACCCCAGGCATTCTGATAAAAAGTATAACTTACCTGAATTTTCTGAGTCAGACCCTGAAAGATTTTTCAACCATTTTCAGAGATTGGCCATGCCCATGAACTGGCAAAGGAAGAGTGGGTGAAAATCCTACAGGGAACAGTTAGGGGGTAAGGCCCAAGATATTTTTATAAACATGCCTCACGATGAGTATTTTGAATATGATAAAGTCAGGGAACGAATTTTAAGGGCATATGAAATTACGCCTGAAGCTCACCGCCAAGCTTATCGCAACCTTAGGCCTACTCACTACCAACCGCTCACTGAATTTGCTCATGATCAAATTAGATTGTTTGAAAAATGGATTTGCTCGGCTAAAGCCGAAACATACGAGGCACTTAAAAATTTAGTTTTAATGGAACACTATAGATAATATGCCAGAGAATGTAGCACAGTACATTAGAGGAAGGATAGAGGTAGATTCTAAAATAGGGGATTTGAGCAAGATGGCAGAAAACTACCAGTTGGGAGGCAAAAGGCCCAATCAAAATAATTATACCCCACAGAGTAGCAAAACTTATACCCACAGCCAGTCCAGACCAGCTCATTCTAACCCTTTAACTACTGCACCTTTCGTTTCAGACATAAATAACCCTGTTAAAGTGTCTGGCCCCACGGCACCTAAGGGTGAACCGAAGGGTAATCCTGTTAGTAATGTCTCTTCTCCCCGACGTATCTGTGGTCACTGTAAACGTCCAAACCACATTACTAGCCGTTGTTGGCAAATGTACCCGGAAAAAAGACCCAATGCTCTAGTTGTGACACAGGGCTTGAGGCCTTCTGAAGGGTTAGGGAGTAAGACCTCCAACCCACAGTGGTTGGACCTGCTTACTCCATTCTTATCGAAAGGGAGATTACTTTTGTCTGAGGGTTCTTCCTGGAAGGACGTGGTAATCTTTCGAAACACCGGTGCCATCCAGACTTTAATTTTAGAGAGTGCATTGCAAGGTACCAACACTCTCGACACTGGAGAGGTGGTACTGGTCGAGGGTGTCACTAGTGATTCTTGAGCAGTACCCCCCTGTAAGGTTACCCTGGAATATGATTTCCACAAGGGTGTTTGTACAGTCAGGTTATCTTGAGATGATTTCGGGGCTTTAGTGTCCCCGCGGCCCGGTCCTCGACCAGGCCTCCACCCCCAGGAAGCAGCCCGTGACAGCTGACTAACACCCAGGTACCTATTTTACTGCTAGGTAACAGGGGCATAGGGTGAAAGAAACTCTGCCCATTGTTTCTCGCCGGCGCCCGGGATCGAAGCCGGGACCACAGGATCACAAGTCCAGTGTGCTGTCCGCTTGGCCGACCGGCTCCCTCAGAGCGGCTCAGTCGGAGTCACTTCGTACCTACCTTTCCCTAATGTTGATAAAATATTGGGTAATGATTTAGCAGGGTATAAGGTAGGGGACTCAAGACTGCCTATTATGTTGCCTACCCCTAAGGTTTCCCTGGATCCACCCGCCGCAGAGGATAATGTTGTGTACTCTGCGTACGCGGTGACCAGGTCTATGGGACTTAAATGTAAGGGTAGCCCTGTGCTTGCCAAGGTGGTAAATCCCGAGGACAGAAGGAACTTCCGAGTGGGTGTAAGCCAAGTGGACCTTGCGGATACATTCATGGCCCGACTCGATGACGTGGCCGAGGACATTGAGGAGAGCCGGTCACCGCCGCCTACTGAGAGTAAGGAGGAGGTGGAGGAGAACACTGTTGAGCCTCGGCCAATGGCATCTGACCAAGGCCTGGACGCCTCCTTGAGTGAGTTACAGAAAGCTGACCCCAGTCTTGCAGATTGTCATGAGGTAGTGTTACGGTGCCCTCTCCTATCTCTTTCGTTTGCCTGCTTTAAGTCATATCAACTCTCCCTATGGGGAGAAAGTTACATTATGAGTTGTAAGTAAAGGGAAATTGGTGCCCCGATATAAATGAAAGAGTATCCCCTACTGCAGATATGACGTTTTGGAATGGACGCTAGCCGTGTGCGGATTGGGTGGCTTGGGTCACGGGCGACCAATCAGAGCCCGCCGTGACGTCACCGAGTGCCCCGGGCGGCGCCAACGTCAGAGTTGGCCTGACAGTAGAGGCGAGAGGATGCGCCTGGGTCAGCTGTCAGGGATTGGAGGCTTTACGGGCCTTTCTCAGTGGATTAGAGCTAGCCATCGCAGCCCACCTTATATATTGGAGGCCCAGCACTTCTGGGAAGCAAAATGGAACCAAGTTGATTGAGCAGAGAAGTGCCAAACTTGGAAAATAGTCGGCGGCGACACTGGGCGGCGACGCTGGGCGGCGACGCTGGACGTTGAGGGCCTGGAAGGTGTGGCGGGCAGGCCTAGCAGTGACTGGGTCACATCCACTGAGGGTGTTGGAGGGACGACACCGTTCCTAGGACGAGGAGCAACGCCTTGTGGTAGGGACGAGTGTGTGAATATAGTGATTAGCTCAGTGCCCATTGGTGAACCAGGATTAGGATAGCTGAATCTCAGGGATTGGAACGGCGACGACGCGAAGGCTTCACAACACCTGAGGGCCTGTGGGAACGTTCCTGGATCGCCAAGGATCGACTCAGGAAGCGTGGGAACCTCACACCATCGAGAGACAGCCATCGTGAGCCAGGAATGTTAAGGTAGATCATTTTCCCTCCCATTACCCCTTTGTGTGAGTAGGCTAGGTAGGCCATAATATTCACTTATGTATGTGGAAATAGGACATTAATACTTTAGTAGTAGGATAGGCTGCAGGGCAGCTTATGTCCAGGACTGTCAGAGAGGACAGTGTGTGTGGACGGCAGGACAGTGAAGAAGAGGTGCCGACGTGGTGAAGAGGCCCTTCTGTGAGAGTGTGTGACTCCTGTCTTTCTGCCCAGTTGAAGGAGTGTTGGAGGTCGCGGAAGAAGAGTTGCTGACGGTCTCCAGATTTATTATCCTTATTTTCATGTTTATGTATTGCTTGTGATTGTATGTGTGATCATGTAATTCGTGTCAGTAAATTCACACATTTTATTATTGTGTTTAAGTGTGCCTCCATTATAATATTTCTAAATGAGCATACACGAAGGTTATCATAGTACCACCTAGGGAACACCATGTTCTCTATGGAAGTTCTTATTGCCTGGAGAGTGGTAAAACAGCACAGACTTATATAAAAGTGTACCCTTAGCCATCCGATCAGTACTAGTGTCTAAATGGTGGCAACTAGTAACGTGGTGGCTAGAGAGAGGTAAAGCTACACGGACCTTCAGGGGAGAGTACCCTGGGCCAACAGTCCAATAGTAGATCTTGGGAGTAGCAACACTGGCAACAAACAATATATAATACACCCACTGAACTGCATTGCTGGGGTGCAGATATAATAACCCAGCTGGCGACCTTGTTAAGAGGAAGATAGAAGACGGGCGGGAAAGGAGTTCCTGCAACCTTTTTGTCCGGCAGGCAAGACTCAGGGAGGTTATTGTTATAAGGTAAGCCCGAGTCTTCCTTCACTCCTCCACGGGTCTAGGCCGGAATTGCTGATAGCAGTTTCCCCGTGGTTGACTGAAGGGCTTCCAGGGTGAGTCAGTGGCACCCCTTCAGTGATGGAAGCAAAGACCTGCAGAGGTGGGCATTGCTGGTCCTCTCCTGTGGGACCAAGGCGACTCCGGTGAATCCCAGGAGTCAGAGGGCCAGAGTATTTGGCCTTTTGAGCCCCTAGCAGCCGAGTGCTAGCAGAGCCCCGGCCCACCCCCCGTGGCAGTAGCCATATCTAAGGAGGAAATTGTAGATGCAACAACTGGGTACTACTACAATGATCGGGTTTGATGAGAAAATGGAGACCACAGAGTGCTCCCTTGTCAAATGAGTGGGAGGTAGTCCACCAGGTTATGTTGCCGACCTGCTATAGAGAAAGAGTTTTGTCAGCTGCTCATGATGATCCTATGGGGGACATCAGGGCATTAATATTACTTATCACAAAATCTTAAAGTATTTTTTCTGGCCCAAGCTGAAAAGCGATGTGGCAAAATTTTGTATTGCATGTATGGCTTGTCAACGTGTTGGGAAACCAAACCAGACTCCACCTAAAGCTCATCTTAGGCCTATTGTCGTGCCGGAGGAACCATTTTCTCATGTGGTAATGGACTGTGTTGGTCCATTACCTAGAACTAAGTCTGGTAATATTTACCTAATCACGATGATGTGTATCACGACCCGTTACCCAGAGGCTTTTGCTGTAAGGAACATCCGAGCGAAGACTGTTGTTGCTCGTATGTTGCAATTTTTTCCACTTTTGGGCAGACAGCCTCGGGTCGTGCAAACTGACAATGGTACTAACGTTAAGTCTGATATTTTTGAACAATTTTGTAAGGACCATGGAATAACTCATAAGGTTTCCAGCCCATACCATCCACAGAGTCAGAGGGGTAATTGAACAGTTCCATCTAAATCTGAAGCAGATGTTGAAGACATCGTGCGAGAGTTCCCACACCTTCTGGGATGAGAACTTGCCGTATGTTTTTGTTTGCTGCTAGAGAGGGGTTACAAAGTTCACTGGGTTGTTCTCCATTTCAGTTAGTCTTTGGCTAAAGTTCGTGGACCCTTGCAAATGTTACAGGAAATCTGTTAGGGAACGTAACGCTAACCGAAGGTTCAGCTTTCTTTGCGCAACACCACCAGAGACTCAAGGACTGCAAGGCGGCTGCACTGAAGTATCTTGGGAAGGCCCAAGAAAATATGAAAGAACGAAACGATGCTAAGGCTAAGTTGCGGGTATTTCAGCCTGGTGACCCTGTCCTGTGTTTGCGGTGTTGGATTTGGTGGTGTTACCGCTGACGGACCACCCAACCCACAACTCGACAAATGCTCATATTTCACTAGGAGATCACACTAGGCACTTCTGGCTCTTGGAGAGGGGCTCAACGTCACATTTTAGGGGTTTAGGGGATTTGGCTCCATCACGCAGCCTTGTTGTCACGTGCACACACCCACTCGAGCCGCTGTGACTCCCCTCTCTCCTTATGGAATATGACCTCCTCAATCCCCTTTGTCTTACTAGACTTCTGTCTTACCCTGTCCACAGCAGTGGTTCCTGTTTCTTGCTCTCTCTCTCCTTCTTTACTATTTCCTGGGAAGCCTCACTGGGACAAGTGCAAACACCAGCAAATTTGGATACATTTACTGGACGAAGTACATATACAATACATGCATACATATAATAATAATGATGAATCCTATACTCTGTACTATTATAATCAGGTTTCACTCCAACACCATCAGAACTCTATCCTCAGCTTGCTAAGTGGTATCCTATCTCTTGGTATTACCTAATGTTATCAACCTCCTCAAGTAGATTAAGTCTTACAATATAATGTTACACTACCATCAAGAGAATGTATACATATATATATACCTATAACACATATCAGGCAAATGAGCATTTGAATGCAATAACATACATATATATATATATCAGTATAAATGATCCGTGCCACACAACGAATCAATCGACCATTCTATCAGTCTTAGAATACATATATATCTGTAGGTACTCCTGCCTACGTCTGTAGCTCTAAACTTCAATATACACTTCTTGGCACATAAGTGGCAAACGATCACTCACCTCTCACTGCGTCGTTCACGCTAATGACAAACACTCTCACCTCCATACAAGTGATCAGTTAGAACTATTTCACTACCCTGACAACTTCAGGTTCCTCAGGGCTTAAACACCAGGATCCTCTGCAGCTCCTCCAGTCTGCTACCATGAAGATTCCTTGAACAATATGGTGCTTCCCTACTCCTATTAGGATCATCCACAGCTCTCCTGGCTGCTGCACCATAAAGTTTCCTCGAATAACTGTGGCACTTCACCACCTCTGCAGAAGCACGTGACACTCCTCCTCACTGCTTCTCCTCACAGCTCGAGGTCCTCTCCTCCACTGCCTTGGAGTCTCACCAACTACTCCTCCTGTGCTGGCTTCTAAGTCCTCAGCAACTCTTCCCCAAAG